>JAJOOR010010838.1:0-60026 GCA_036250505.1 Solanum acaule
TCATTTTGAAATAGTTTGCCCTTAGTCCCTATTTCCCGTTAATTAATGTTGATTGTACTTCCGCGACCGATGAAGTGTGATGACAAGTTTGAGAGGCTTGTTTGGGGTTCCTTCGGGTTCCTCATTCGCCATGTCACGTCTAGGCCCTAGGGTTGGGTCGTGACACATAACCCTAACAAAAAATCTTAAAGGGAAAGCCACGAAAGATCCTGCTTTTTCCCTTCAAAAAATTAACTTTCCTAAACACAAAACATGTTAAAAAGATTATCAAAAATCATCAACACAACTAGAAAAACTTGATGATCACAGAGCACAGTTAAAGCAAACTTCTCAGTAAATCAATCTACAGTTATATGTTGTATCAGCTATAAAAACAAGCATTCAACCAAAAAGGAATCAATCTACAATTATAAGTATATATATATGTGTGATTCCTTTTTTGTTGAATGCTTGTTTCCATAGGTCATAAAATGTATAACTGTAGATTGATCACTCAGAAGTTTGCTTTGATTGGTGCTTTGTGCTCATCAAGTTCTACTAGTTGTGCTGACGTTTTTTATACTCTTCTTTAACATGCTTTGTATTTAGGAAAGTTAATTTTTAGAGATATTATTAGTTCTACGAAGGGAAAAAGTAAAATCTTTCATGTCTTTCCCTTTAAGATTTTTTGTCATGGTTCAGTAAAGTTTTCCTTTTTCTATAAAGACTCTACCCTCCCCATACCTCACTTGTGGAATTTCCCTAGATATGATTTTGTTGTTGGTTTTTAAATATTCCCTTTCTCGGATCTACTTTATATGTTTTTCTTTGAGCCAAGTGTGAATCGGAAATTGCCTCTGTACCTCTCAAGGTAGGGGTAAGGTCTACGTGCACTCTATCCTCCCTAACTCACTTGTGGGATTGCACTTGGTATGTTGTTGTTTGTTGGTTATGTAAATCTTCCATTCAAATGATCAAGAATTTTTTATTTCACTATGTATAAAGGTAATGAAGACGCAAGAGAATGTGCACTAAATTACAATTGGTAGATTTATATATTGTTTTTGGTGTAGATTCTGAAGAGATGCACAGTGATATTTACCTACTTGAATATCATGAGATTCATCTTATTTCTATCTCAGGAGAGAAAATTTGTGTCAACATTTTCTAGGGATTCTTCTTTAACATGGTTTTAGTTGTTTAAAGTTAATGTGTAGAGAATTGAGTTTCTCAAAAAGGAAAAACAAGAAATTTTATAGCTTTGATATATTTTGTCTTAGCACATTACCTAGTTTTAAGTGGTTAGATTGTGTTACACGGAAATCTGGGTTTTTCCTTTTAATATATGTTGGATTAAAGAGATTTCTTTCCCGTTATGTGGTACAAGGCAAAAGATCTTTTTGTTGCATCACTAACAAGAACAAAAATATATACTCGATGATATAATATTTTTTTATCTTGAGACAAATAGTTTTCTTCTTTGAACTTTTCTTTCTTATTATAAAACCTTTCGTCCAGTAGAAAAGGTAAAGAATGCAAATGTTTGAATTATAGCTTCGTATCTTTAGGGACTTGTGTGGTATACTACCACATAAATCATCATGTTTGTTCCTTTTACTAGTCACTCATTACTTTCTTAGTGTCCATAACTAGTTTAAAAGAATGTGTCTTGCTGCGGTTGTTTCTGATTTCTAAGTGTCAAGGGTTACAAAAAATCTTTTTTTAGATGCCCGATATTTAAGATAGTTACTGGTCATATATTCACACTCATCCATTTTCTGAATCCTCTTGAAGAGCTTACCATTTTCATGTTTGAGCTTTCCTTGTAGATCTACAAGAAAATGAACACTGATCGAACATGCAATAACTTCTTCTGGACTAAGGAGAAGAATTAAATCTTTGAGAATACTCTTACGATCAACAAGGATAAAAACAATCTATTGGAAGAAATGGCAAAAGAACTTCCTGGGAAATCGGCTGATGATATTAAGGATTATTGTAATATATTAATTGAAGATATCAATGCCATCAAGTCTAGATATGTCACATTACCTAATTATCCTGAAATGCAAAACTAGAATTAATAATCTGAATTGATATTTATATCATTTTTTGTAGATGTAGAATGGCGAAAAAGGGCTTCTTGGACAAAAAAGGAATACGAGTTAGTGTACAGTACAGTTCTTGAGGACGAAATTAATAATTCGAATTGGTGTTTATATCTTTTCTTGTATTTGATTGCACGACTTACATTTTTACTAAAATGGAATTTCAAAATTTCTTATTTCTCAATGACCACGTTGGTGTGCCTCTAAACATTTCATCTATTATTATATTTCTAGGTGGATATAGTACATCTTCATATATGTCATAGATGTATTTGGTCTTCATAAAAGCTTCTGTTTTAAGGTAGCCTTCGAGTAATCCTAATATACCATTGGGCTTGAAACATGTGGCTGGACCATTTTGTAGAGGCCCAACCTAGTGCAATGTAGTTGGATTTAACTTAAGTCATGCAATCTTGACTTAAATAATTAATCCAGCTTTATTAACCCAAAATGTTGACATGGTTCAATATATCTTGAATTTATATCTTTGTTCAAACTTTTTATGGACTTAATCCCATAAAATTTTGCATGTCTTGATATTAACAAATTGCCTTTTCAGTACTGGATTGTATCTATTGGTATTGTTTGTGTTTGTTGGCTTCTCCTAAATTGATATTTTGGGTATTTTGAGTTGGAAACTATAACTCAAATTACTAGAAAGGAGGAAATATGGCTATAAATTATGAGGGTAAGACAATTTTGGTTTTGGCAGATGAGTTTGTGGAGTCCTCTCAGTATAGAGAATCCCTTAAAGAATTCACTTCAGTTACTACCTATGTTGATTCAATAAAAGCATTTGCAATCTCCTCTTTGAATAACTGGGTTATTGCTTCAGGTACTACAAATTAAATAACATGTAATCGTAATATATTTTCTATCTTTTGATCACACAAAGCACCCTCTCAAGTAATGGTAGTTGATGGCTCAACCTTAACATTGTGGGATTTGTAGACTTGCCTACATAAAACAATGAATTGCTTTCTACAAGGCTCAGGAATTATACTATCTATTACTTTCTATTTATTAAAGTTTTTTCCTGAATGTAGCGTAAGGCGATCCGAGGGTCCTGTATTATATGCCACACTCTACTCAAAAACTTCAATCCTAGAGACCCTCTTTTTATTTTGTAGGCTGTCCAACGATCTCTATAGAAGAAAATGAATGGTTACAAAGAGAATTTACAGCAGAGGAAGTGCTACTGATCATCAACTAGTGTTATGGGGACAAAGCACCTGACCCTGATGACTTCACTATGGATTTCTACAAGAAATGTTGGGATATTTTGAAAGATCACTGAAAGTTGAGTACACAATACTTCCATCAGAGGAAAGCATTTGAGAAATCATTTAATGTTACATTCATCATTTTAATCCCAAAGAAACCTTATGCAATTGAGCTAAAAGTCTTCAGACCTATCAGTTTGATAGGAGTAGTCTATAAAATCATCTCCAAGTTGCTAACTGAGAGAATGAAGACACTCATAGTGAAATTGGTTGATGAAAACCAAATGGCTTTTTTGAGACGTAGGCAAGTAATGGATGCTACATTGTTGGCTAATGCATTGGTCAAATCTAGGATAAACCAGAAGAAACCTAGTATTCTATGCAAGCTAGACATTGGGAAAACCAATGATCATATAAATTGGAATTTCCTTCTAAAATTTTTTAAAAACATGGATTTGGTAGCAATTTGATTGGCTGGATTAATAACTGTATTTGAAGTGTGAAGTTTTCCTTCTTCATTTATGGAAACACCGAAGGCTTCATCCAATCACAGAGAGGTCTTAGTCAGGGATATCCTATGTCCCTATTTCTATTCTAAATATCCATGGAGGGGTTGAATCAAATGCTTCGGAAGGCAAAGACTAATGGGTGGGAGAGGATTTAGTGCTTTTTCTAATAGAGGGAAAGAGCTCGAGATCACACTCTTATTCTATGTTGATGATGCTCTTATATTCTGTGAGGCAAAGGACGCACCAATTAGACACACAAGAGTTATACTCACTATTTAGTAGAGCTTTTAAAGCCTCCATGCCAATTGGTTGAAGAGCCATCTCATCCCTATCAACCAAGTTTACAATTTTCTTGGGCTAGCTGAGACATTGAGTTGCTAGGTAGATGCACAACCAACAAAATATCTTGAATTACCTTTGGGTGCTAAGAACAAAGAGCTAGAAGTGTGCAATGTGGTGTTGGGGAGATATGGGAGGAAACAAGCCCATTGAAGAAGCTGGTATTTGTCCCTGGGTGGTATGGTGACCCTCGTCAAGTCAGTATTAGATGAATCACCTACTTATATGATGAGTTTATTTCCAGTCCCCAAGAACATTTAGAAGAAAATAAATAGGCTCAGCAAATCTTTTCTTTGGCAAGGCAACAAGGAAAGAAAGGCTACAACTTGGTGAAGTGGGATACTCTCACAGTTAGCAAAATCCAAGGAGGCTATGATTGAAGGACCTAAGTCTCCAAAACATTAGTTTACTCCAAATGTGGCTATGGAGATTCTATATAAAATATAGAACCTTATAGAATAGATTTGTATTCGGAAAGTATGGTTTATTTAACCGGTGGACAACTGAATAGGTTATGGGCACATTTGAATGTAGTATTTGGAAGACCATTAGAAGAATATGGCCACATTTCAAAAACAACATATGTATTAGTGTTGGGGATGGATGGAAGACAAAGTTATGGAATGAATATAGATTGAGGAAGACAGTTTGAGAAACCTATTCCCCCTTTAATACACATTGAGCATGCAGAACAATGACACTATGGAACAAGTCTAAAATCAACAGGATTGGAATCTACGTTTTAGAAGAGCATTGAATGATTGTGAAATTAAGGAGGTTGCCAAACTGTTAGAGGTTCTTAATGATTTCCTAGGTACTTGATATAGGTTTAATAAAAGAATATGGAAAATACACAACAAAATGGTCTATATAGTGAAATCATGCTATTGAGAGATGAACTATATTTTCCCACTGATTGAGAGACGGCCCCAGAAAATGCTATTGAAAGTGAAATGTACATTAAAGTCTCATGTTTTATTTGGCTACTAATCAGAAAAACATGTCTTACTTATGAGGCCCTACAGAAAGGATGCATGCCAATTTGTTCAAGGTGCTTTATATGTGAACAGGAAGCTGAAGTGAACAACCATCGGCTCATACATTGCCAAATAGCTACCAATTTGTGAATATCTTTTATGCATTTGAGGGGTTAACTAGGTGATGCCAGAGACTACTTTGGAGCTTCTGAAGAGTTGGAAGCAGAGGGAAAAAGGATGAATGGTGGAAGCTCTTCCCAACACAAAATTACTTTTTAGAGGATGAAAAAATTGTATTAGTCTTCTATTTCTTTGGTGTAAACAATATTTAGTGGGGGAGGTTGTAGAAGTAGTTGATTTCTTAGGAAACTTGTAATTTAGTTACCCTCATAGGGGTGTGCCCATCACACTATGAGATGTAAATTTCCAATTCATCATATCTTGGATGATGATTTTTTTTTGTGAATACAAAATTACCCTTATTTCAAAAAAATGCCGAAGTTGGCTTTCAATTTGATTTATGTGAGTAAACTTTTTATAGATGTTAATTGTTCTATTTCATTCTTTATCGATCATGCATGTTTCGTGATCTTGCCACACATAAGGTTATTGGTAAAGGATATATATATATTTGATGATCTATATATCCTTAATAAATATAAGTCTCGATTTGTTGCCTACACAAGTGTCATGGCTTTATTTGAAGCACATTGTCAATTGGGAAATCATTCTTTACTTTTGTTAAAGAAGCTCTGTTCCCGGTTTCAAAATGTTCTTCTTTGAAATGTGAATCATGCCAATTTGCAAAGCATCATCGCAACACGTTACATCCAAAGGTTAATAAACAAATTGAGTAAGCTTTTGAGCTAATTCATTCTGATGTTTAGGGACCATGTCCCTTCGGTTCCAAAACTGGACATAAGTTTTTTGTCACTCTTGTGGATAATTTCTGTTGAATGACTTGAATTTATTTCATGAAAAGTCTCTCTGAAATGTTTACTCACTTTTGTGCCTTTTTGTTGAAATCAAAACTTAATTCAATGCTATGATGTGTATTTTAAGGAATGATAATGCTAAAGAATACATGTCAGACTTGTTTCATTCCTACTAAGACAACACAATATTCTCCATCAGTCGTGATGTGTTTTTACACCTTTTCAAAATGGAGTTGCTGAAAGTAAGAATAGGCATCTATTTGAGACAGCTCTAGGACTTATGTTTCAAATGACAGTTCCTAAAAAAATTGGGTTGATACACTCTCTACGACTTGTTTTTAGATTGGCATCCACAGTGCTTGTTTGTAATATGCCTTACATCGTTCTTTTTCTAAACAAGTCATTCTGATGTAACCAAAGGTATTCAGAAGTAAGTGTTATGTTTGAGAGGTACTGCCATCTATTACTAAGTTGGACCCTAAGGCATTGAAATGTGTTTTCTTGGGTTATTCTTGTCGTTAGAAAGGGTATCAATCTTATTCTACTAAACTTGGCAACTATTTGGAGTAAAATAATATGATATTTTCAAAATCTACATCATTCTTCTATACCCCTCTCAGTTTTACAAGTCAGTGGGTGGAAGATGAGTTGTTAATTTATCAGGTTACTCATGTTATGCAATCAGATGATGTTATTATTCTATCTCCTAGTTACTCTATTGAGTACCACACAACTGTTGCACCTTCAACACATGTTCCAGCAAAACTGCCAATTGTTCAAGTTTATTCAAGGAGACGAGAGGTCGATAATATACGTGTTGCATCAGTTACTTTGTCATCAAATCCTTCTATACTTGATCCTTTAGAAAATTTCGACCTCCCTATTGTGCTTCGTAAAGGTAGACGGGTTTGCAAATCCACATATTTCATTGCTAACTTTGTTTCCTATGATTGCTTATCTTCCACATCTAGATCCTTGATTTCTTCTCTAGACTATGTTTCAATACGTAAAACTGTGAAGAAGGCTTCGAATCAACCCAGATGGTCAAATGCGATGCTTGAGGAAACACATGCATTGGAGGAAAATCACACATGAAATTTGGTGGAATCAACGGGGATAAACCAGTAGGATGTAAGTGTGTGTTCAAAGTTAAAGTTAATTTAGATGGTTCCATGGCAAGACTTAAGGCTAGGCTTGTGGCTAAAGAATATGCTTAGACTTATGAGGTACTATTCTGGCACCTTTTCTCGGGTTTCCAAACTCATTTATGTCTGTTTGTTCATTTCTCTTACTGTTTATGAGAATTGGCCTTTACACTAGTTAGATATCATGAATGCAATCCTTTATGGTTATCTTTAAGAGGAAGTGTATATAGAGCATCCCCTCGATTTTATTGCTTAGGGAAAGTAGAGAAAGTCTATCATTTGAAGAAGTCCTTATATGGCTTCAACTAGAGTCCCTGAGATTGGTTTGGCAAGTTTAGTGAGGTACTTCCGGCGTGTGGGATGAAAATGACCATATGTGATCATTTTTTTTATCGACTATCTGCAACTAGCACTATCCTTCTTATTGTGAGGGGATCTTTTCCCTTTAAGTCTTTCTTGCCTACTAGGTTTCATACGAAGGACTTAGGCGAGTTGAAATATATTTTGGAAGTAGAAGTAAATAGAAGCAAGACGGAAATTTTTCTATCTCAGAGAAAGTACATTCTTAACCTACTCTTAGAAATTGGAAAATTGGCAGCCAAACCCTGTAATACTCTACTAGTTCACAATGTGCATCTTATGAAAGTTGATGGAACCCCTTTTAATAATCTAGAGAGGTTTGGAAATTACGAATGGTAGGATCTAGCGGAATTAATGTACCATATGACTTTATCAGTTTCTCACTCACTTAAGCATATTATCTTCAGATAATAAACAACCATTCTATATCCTGCGTGTTCACAAATGAACCACCCAGCACCAAGGTGAGTTTGAATACAACATGGGTGATAGTTTAGGTAGGTAAAGTGAACAGTGATAGTTGAGATATGAAACTCGCAAAAAGTGATAGTTTGGATGTGTTTTTGACTATTAACTCTTAGTAAAATTATTTACCTTATCCAAAAAGACAGACATCCCAAAATAAGATGTCGTTACGCCCTTTGTCCCTTGGGAAAATTAAAGGACAATAATTCACATTAAATTGACACAAAAAGTTTGTAAGAAAGCATGTGGAACCTAATAGGCCAAGTAAAGATAATATGGACTCGAAACTTAATTGGGTTGCAACAGTCTATTTACATATTTACTCAATAACGCCTCCTACTAATCACTAGAACTAGACCTAATTTATAGAAAGCTTTTGTTTGTCAATGTCCAATAATTTAAGCCGATAGCCTAATAAGGAAAATTCAGAGATTATCCATTCTATATGATTTGTTGTAGCTTCAGAATTATTTTCAGAAATGAAAAACTCCACTTATGCCAGTTCCATTGATATTCACATACTATAACTAGATGAACCTGTCATGACCCAGGGGTACCCCATAGACACAACACGGCGTACTTGACCCCAAAGGGGTCGCATACAAGCCCTTAGCATAATCATAAACATAAGTCATAGAATAATGCGGAAAATTTAAAACCTTTACAATCGAAGTCAACTTCTTTTTCATAAATGAAAATAGAATCTAAACCTTATCTCAATCACCATCTAGTACAATAGAGAGTACAAATAGGGTCAAAAGCCCTTTACATCAATAATAGTCCCAAAATAGGAAGTACATTAGAAAGTAGAAACAATAACATCTTGTCCTCAAACTAGAGGACTCACCAAGCCTAGGGAATAGTCAACCCAAGATTCACCTGAAGGAAGTAGTACGTCTCAACGACCGGAACCTACACTCATAGAATGTAGAAAATATGGGTTAGCACAAATAATGTACTAAGTATAGAAGGCATGCATAAAAATCCTTAAAACATGCATAAAAGGGACATCTAGTTGAAATCATGCATTTACTAAGTTTGAAAACCATTACGCACATATGTGAAGAAACATAAGTCATACCAACATATAAGCAACCCAAAGCCATACTAGTGCAATGCAAAAGTAAGATCCCATAACCCTACCAAATGCTAAGTATCACATTTAGGCTACCAACAACATACATATCTTACTTTGACTTGTTCATAGCCAACATACATAAGTAAGGAGTCATTCATGTTCATAACTTGTAACAAGTAAAGTCAACCTTAACATTCATACATATCATACATACATAATTCATAAGTCTTCATAACATAAGCGAACCTTACCATAACTTCTGTTAAGGTCTACTTGTGCAATGTGTAAGTGAAGTCCCATACCCCCAGTCATACTAAGTAGTACCCCTTAAGAAGTCATAATTAAAGTCCATGTTCTGATCATAGTTCATATTCGTATCATGACCATTCGTATCACACCCTTCATAGATGAAATTTTCAAGTAGACCCAATCACCAATCTCAAATTCTAGATCCCTCTTTCTAACATTGGCATAAGACTTTTGCTGACTTTGGGCCGTCTTCAGCCTCTCTCTAATGAGGCGGACCTTTTCAATGGCCTCATAGACTAACTCGGGACCAAGTAGCACAACATCACCTACTTCAAACCACCCAACCGAAGATCTACAGCTTCTACCATACAATGCTTCAAAGGTGCCATGGCAATACTTGAGTGGTAACTATTGTTGTAGGAAAACTCTATCGATGAAAGATGGTCATCCCAACTACCCTTGAATTCAATCACACAATCCCTCAACATGTCCTATAAGGGTTGAATGGTGCGTTCCTCTTGACCATCCGTTTGAGGGTGAAAAGCAATACTAAGCTAAAGATTGGTAACAAATCCTTTTCGGAATGCCTTCCAACTTCACTATATCATTAATGTACAACTTGGCATAGTCTTCCGCCGAATAAGAAACCCTGACGGGAATAAAGTGGGTTGATTTCGTCATCCTATCCACAATGACCCAAATAGAATCATGTTACCTTTGAGTACGAGGCAAACCCACAACAAAGTCCATATTTACATCCTCCCACTTCCAAGTGGGAATATCTATATATTGGGACAAACCTCCCGACTATTTGGTGCTCGGCCTTAACTTGTTGACAATTAGGACATTTGGCCACAAAACTCGTTATATCATTTTTTATGCCATTCAACCAATAGACTTCCCGTATATCACGGTAAATCTTGGTGGCTCACGGATGAATAGAATACCACGAGCCATGAGCCTCTTATAAAATTTTCTCTCTTAAGCCATCAACATCCGGAACACATAATCTACCTTGGTACCTAAGCACCCCATCTCCCCTTTGGGAGAAATCCTCAACGGACTTGTTGCGTACCGATTCTTTCAACACCATTAATATAGGATCAAGGTGTTACTTGGACTTCACATCAACAACAAAAGAGAATTCGGAACCATGATGGACCATGACACCACCCTTGGTGGAATCCACTAGTTGGACACCTAACCGAGCCAACCTACATACATCACGAACTAACTCCTTCTTCTCATCTTCTACATGATCCATACTACCCATGGACATTCGACTTAGGGCATCGGCAACAACATTGGCTTTGCTGAGGTGGTAAATGACACTTATATCATAATCCTTCAAAAGTTCTAACCACCTTCTCTTTCAGAGATTCAAGTCGTTTTGGCTAAACACATATTAGATACTCTTGTGGTCGGTGAACACATCAACATGCACCCCATATAGATAATGTCTCCATATTTTCAAAGCAAATACCACCGCCGCCAACTCGAGATCATGAGTTGGATAGTTATTCTCATGTATCTTGAGTTGCCTTGAAGCATAGGCAACTACTTTCCCATGTTGCATAAGGACACATCCCAAACCCACTCGAGAAGCGTCATAATATTTTACCAACCCATCGATACCCTTCGGTAAGGTCAAAATCGGAGCAGAGATGAGTTTATCCTTTAATTCTTGGAAGCTTTTCTCACAAGCTTCCGACCACAAAAATTTAACATTCTTTTGAGCTAAGGCCGTCAATGGAGAAGCAATAGAGGAGAAACCCTCAAGAAACCTCCTATAGTAACCGGCCAAACCCAAAAGGCTTCTAATATAGGTTGGAGTTACAGGTCTAGGCCAACCTTTGATCGTATCCATCTTCTTCCGATCCACCTCAGTACCCTTGCTCGACACAATAAGACCAAGGAAGGTAACCGACCTTAGCCAAAACTCACATTTACAAAACTTAGAATTTAATTGGTTATTCTTGAGGATTTCAACACCATTCTCAAATGGTTCATATAGTCACTCTCACTTCTAGAATTGATCAAGATATCATCGATAAACACAATGATGAACAAGTCGAGGTATTTCCGGAAAACTCTATTCATAAGGTCCATTAAAGCTACTGGGGCATTTGTTAGACCAAATAACATCACAGGGAACTCATAGTGCCCATATCTAGTTCGGAATGCAGTCTTGGGAATATCAACCCCTCTTACCCTTAGTTGGAGGAGTAGTTAGCCCCTTGAAGTTGATCAAACAAATCATCAATTCTAGGGAGAGGATACTTGTTCTTTATAGTCACCTTGTTCAATTGGCGGTAATCTATACATATCTTAGCGGACCCATCTTTCTTTTTCACAAACAATACCGGACCACTCCATGGAGATATGCTTGGTTGAATAAAACCCTTATCTAACAAGTCCTTGAGTTGCTCCTTAAACTCTTTCAATTCGGATGGAGCCATCCTATAAGGAGGGATGGATATGGGTTGTGTCTCTGGCAAAAAATCAATGCTTGGTCTATTTCCCGTTCGGGAGGAATGCTGGGCAAGTCATCAGGAAAGACTTCTGGAAACTCAGTCACCATGGGGACCGACTCTAAAGAAGGGACCTTGGACTCAACATCCATAACCCTAACAATATGGTACATGCACCCCTTGGAGATCATTTTCCTAGCTTTTAGATATGAAACAAATTGACCTCTAGGAATAGAATTCCTCCTTTCCACTCTAAAATTGGCTCTTTTGGGAATTGAAATTTGACCACCCAGGTCCTACAATCTATAGAAGCATAACATGCATGCAACCAATTCATGCCCAAAATTACATCAAAATCAAGCATGTCTAATTCTAGCAAATCCACCAAAGTGACTTTATGAGACAACGAAATAGGACAACTACTATAGACTCTTTTGGCCACTACTGAGTCACCAACCGGGGTAGAAACCGAAAAAGGTTCTTCTAACACATCGGGGAGCATTTCAAATTTCATAGTCACAAAAGGTGTAAGAAATTACAAGGTGGCACCGGGGTCTAATAATGCATAAACATGAATGGAAAATACTTGCAACTTACCCGTTACAACATCCGAGGAGCTCTCTTGGTCACCTCGTGATTGTACAACATAGAAGCGGTTCTTCTTGGGAACATCAAAATTTGAATCACTAGGAGGGAATTGTTTTCCATCTCTCCCTTGATCCTTTAGCATGGGACAATCTCTCATCAAATGTCCGCTCTTCCCACAAGCATAGCGACCATCCATGCCAACTAGGAACTTACCACTATGCTTCTTACCACACTTTGCACAACTTGGCCTATCAACATAAAAACCACCACTATTACCTCCTTGTGGCTTAGGGTTAGACACCCTATCTTTGTTGCCCTTAGGAGCCCTAGAAGAGCCTTGGTTGGAAAACCTCTTCTTAAACCTTGGTTTACCTTGAACCTTAAATTTACCCTTGGAAGAATTTCCATCATTGGCCCTTGCCCTCTTCACCTCTCTATTCGCTTGCTTGAGCTTTTGTTCCTCAATTTGATCATCATGAACCATTAGACATGCAATATTCATACTTGGGATAAGCATAGTCGAACAACATTCATTCACCACCAAGTCAGATATCCCCATAACAAATTTGTTCATCATGGCCCTAGAGTCTGCCTCTAAGGTTGGAGCATATTTTGACAAGTGGGTGAACTTAAGGCCATAGTCTTTCACACTCATTCCTCCTTGGCGAAGATTGATGAATTTTTGCATCTTTTGTTCCCTCAATGCTAGAGGAAAGAATCTATCAAGGAAGACCGACTTAAACAATCCCCAATCTACCGGGCCCACTCTTACGTGTCTCTCATCCTTCCATTGCTCATACCAAACTTGAGCCACATCCTTCAATTGGTAGGTGGCTAGTTCTGCCTTCTCTTGAGAAGACACTCCCATAGCATCAAGCTCCTTATGCACTTCATCAATAAACCCTTGTGGATCTTCATCCACTTTGGAGCCATAGAACATAGGGGGATTCATTCTTGTGAAATCCCTTATCCTTGAAGCGGTTGTACTTGCATTGGGGTTCACTTGAACTCTATCATCCCTAGTGACTTGAGCCGTTAAAGAATGTGTCAATGTTTGGAGAGTTGTCCTTATCTCCACATTGGTCATAGCCCCCTCATCATAAGGAACTTGAGGCTCTTGAGGACCTTAGGGAGGAATTCCCTCATTCACAATCTCCTCTTTCCTTCTTCTTACATTTCCCCTTCTTGTATTCATATCCTATATTCACAAGAAAAAGGTTAGGATTCATAGAGTTAAAACTCCCAAGCACGACTAAAGAGTAATGAAAGAAGTGAAAGTTCCTAAACATCTTATAGCCTCTCATTAACAAGTGTGGAGCGCTTCACACTTATGAACAAGACTCTACTACCAAGTTTGTGTGGCGCACTTCACGCTTCATTCGAAAATTATTCTAAACCTTGTGCTCTAATTACCAAATTTGTCATGACCCAGGGGTACCCCCTAGAAGTAACACGACGTACTTGACCCCAAAGGGGTCGCATACAAGACCTTAGCGTAATCGTACACATAAGTCATAGAATAAAGCAGAAAATTTAAAACTTTTGCAATCGAAGTCAACTTCTTTTTCATAAACGAAAATAGAATCTAGACCTTGTCTCAATCCCCATCTAGTACAATTGAGAGTACAAATAGGGTCAAAAGCCCTTTACATCAATAATGGTCCCAAAATAGGAAGTACAATAGAAACTAGAAACAATAACATCTTGTCCTCGAACTTGAGGACTCACCAAGCCTAGGGAATAGTCGACCCAATTTTCACTTGAAGGCAGTAGTACGTCTCAACGACCGGAACCTACACTCATAGAATGTAAAAAATATGGGTTAGCACAAATAATGTACTAAGTATGGAAGCCATGCATAAAAATCCTTAAAACATGCATAAAAGGGACATTTAGTTGAAATCATGCATTTACCAAGTTTGAAAACCATTATGCACATATGTGAAGAAACATAAGTCATACCAACATTTAAGCAACCCAAAGCCATACTAGTGCAATGCAAAGGTAAGATCCCATAACCTTACCAAATGTGAAGTATCACATTTAGGCCACCAAAAACATACATATCTTACTTTGCCTTGTTCATAGCCAACATACATAAGTAAGGAGTCATTCATGTTCATAACTTGTAACATGTAAAGTCAACCTTAACATTCATGCATATCATACATACATAATTCATAAGTCTTCATAACATAAGATAACCTCACCATAACCTCTCGTAGGGTTTACTTGTGCTATGTGTAAGTGAAGTCCCATACCCCCAGTCATACTAAGTAGTACCCCTTAAGAAGTCATAATTAAAGTCCATGTTCTTATCATAGTTCATATTCGTATCATAGTTCATATTCGTATCATATAGGGATAATAGCCTTAACCGACATAGACCATGTGAGCTACATGGAATCTAGTGTCTTACTCCCACACTGAAAAGAGATGTCCTACTTGCCTGAAGTAGAAATTACATAATAGTTTTTAGGTGGATCCACTATCTAAGACCTATGTGGGCACATAGTTATGGGATAGGGAGATTGCTACTAGAACCCGGACTTACTAACATAGAAGGTTTCCATCTCATGAGATCACATACATTGGGAAGCCGAACTTTCTAACGTAAAAGCCTCCATCTCATTTTCATATCCACTCGGTGCTAAGCATAATTCCCTTTAAAAGTTACCTTAAGTATTTACTTAAGTTTATGTTCATGAAAGATTGCACTAGGCACTCAAACCAACATACATCATAATAGGTCATAGATTTATAAGGTGAGAATGTCTTTTCAACCTTAGAATCATCGACATGTGAGAAAACCTTTCACATCATATTCATAGTGTGTTCATGAGAATGACCTTTCAATCAACACAATAATCGTAACATAAACATACATACATACTTCATACATAATCAAGTGTAAGGGTATAGGTAAGAAGGATCTTTCATCGATACCACAATTACACATTAGTCATAGGTTCATCACTATCTAAGTGAATCACAAGTTCAAATACAATCTTCATCAACATACATAAACCCTATTTATTGCCCTTCAAGGCTAGGAATCAAGATCAACCCTAATTTGTAGAATTACAACACTAGATAGGGGAATTTCATGATTCAACAACTTAATAAACATAAACATAACCAATTGTCAAGCTTACATGATCAATCTAGGCATACCCTAGTGCACAATTTAGGAAGAAGGGGAAATCATGGGTCCAAGGGAGATTTTCATCAAAATCCAACAATACTCCACTAATACAATCATAAATCATCATAATCAGTCATAATAAACCATAATTAAACAATTGAATTCATTTTGGAAGAAGACCCATGACTAGATTGAAAACCCTAGGTTTGGGGGATTTGAAAATATAATTTGAAGGGGCTTCTTGGGAGATAGCTTCCCAAGAATGAAAAGTATCCATACCTTAGGTCGAATTCCTCATGAAATTGGAGAAGAAAGGCTGGTTCTTCAACCTCTTGCTTGACCTTGACCTTATTCTTCAATGGAGTCTTAGAGAGAGAATTTTTTGAGAGAGGACAGTTGGTTACTAATTTGAGTCTTGTGAGTTATGAGGTGTTAAGAGAGTTTAATGACTTAAAATTAATTATGTGTGTCTAAAATATTGAATTAAAACGACCCCACACTAATATATTAACTCTTGCAATTTATGGCTTTGACTAAGCCTTGGCTGACTTTAAGACAACTTTCCAGGCTCCCATCCATGAGACCCCACCCATGGGGCGTGGATGGAACCACGGACCTTATTGGTCACTCATGGTTTCGGTGTGGGGCTTGTAGTTTGGCCAACCTTTAGACCTCACTCACGAGACCCCACCCACGGAGCATGAATGGGTCTACGGGCCGTACCTCATGGGCATGGTTTGGACTGGACCTCTTGGAGAGTTGGGGGAGGTCTACCCTTAACTCACGACCCCCACCTACAGGGTGTGAGTTCACCCAAGGCTCATGGGTGCCCTTTTCGTGGGTCCTGCTAGTTTTTGACAGCTTTTAACCAATCCCTTGGTCCTCCTCAAGAACCTAGGAGGTCCTTGGGGGTACATGCCTTGACGTTTAGGGACTAAAACATTAGTACTAAGTTAGGGAAGTTATTTTACGACTCTTATCTTCATGTTAACCCTATTTAGGACACTAGACTACAAGTTAGGCTCTAGCTTAGGTCATTAGATTTATGGTGTATTACAAAACCAATATTAGCAGACATATTACTCCCTCTGTCCCAATTTATGTGACACATTTTGGATTTCAAGATTCAAACAAGTCTATCTTTGACCGTAAATTTTTCATATATATTTTAAATATTTTGAATTATCAATTATTGTGACTTATAGTACTTTTTATGTACTTTACAAATATATAAATTTCATTTTAAAAAATTTGAAGATTCCATGAGCAAATTCTCGGTCAAATTTAAATTGTTTGACTCTTGAAAAGGGAAATGTGTCACATAAATTGGGATAGAGGGAGTAATAGTTATTTGGACCAACCTTAGCAGGTGTTATTAATGCCATTTGGCTCCAATATAAAAATACTCATGAACTTGCAAAAACTATATCAAATATCCTTAATACAATAGTTTAAAAGTCGACCTGCAGAACAAGTATAAGTTATTCAAAGGAAAGAACTGGTCACCTAATTTAAATGTCCTTCAGTCAATCTGACATCTTGATAGAAGTTGTCATCTTGGATTAGACCTTTCTTTTGCTAAGTGGGACTCCTCCTTTCCCACCAAAAAAGTAAAATGCATATTCTTGATTGCTTTGTAATAATAAAGAAATATGCATACATTTCACTAACTGAATACTCTACTTCTGAGTATCTTTACGAAGTACAAAAGCATAATTAAGAAGAAAAAGCTAAACTAAAAAAAGCTAAAACACCACTTAATTACCTCGAATTTCAAAGGTAGCTGGTCATTGATAAACTACGATCATATTAACTCTAGCAAAATCCTGTCCGAAAGTATCATGAATACAAAGGTTGTCACGACCAAGGGTACCCCCTAGACGTAACAAGGCACATAGACCCCAAAGGAATCATGTAATCCACATAGCATATCATAACATAAGTAAAGAACAATAAACAGTAAAACACATTTTCAAGTCTTAAGAAAAAAAAAAATCCATAAAAGAAAAGCGGAAGTCTAGACTTGTCTCAATTAGCCATCTATTACAATCAAAGTACCAAATAGGGTCACAACCTTTACAACATAGTTCTCAAATGAAGATACAAGAATGGAACTAGAAAATCATCATCCGTCCTCGAACCATGAGGACTCACCGAAAGCTAGGAGAATAGTCGATCCAAGCTTTGACCAAGAAGGAAATCACTTCAAGAACCGGACCCTACACTTATGGAAAAATGTAGAAAATATGAGTTAGTACAAAAATGCACTAAGTATGATAGTCATGCAAGAAATCATTGAAAACATGCTAAAAAGGACATTTTGGTTGAAAACCATGCACTTTACTAGGGAAAAGCTTGGAAAACATAATTCATAAACCATATTTTCATGCATAGATCATCATATCATAATGGAAACATATCATAAGTACCTTCAAAGTCTACTTGTGCAATGCATGAGTAATATCCCATAATCCTACCCATACTAAGTAAAGCTTCTTGAGTAGCTATTGTCCATAAATCATATTCGTGTCCATATTAACATACTAGGGAATAATCCTTAACCGACATAGACCATGTGAGCTAAATATGGAATCCAGTGTCCACCCCACACCGAAAAAGGGTTGTCCTACTTGCCTAAGGTAGAACCATACTCTTAGCTTAGGTGGATCCACTAGCTAAACACCTATGAGGGCACATAGTTGTGGGAGAAAGGGATTGCTACTAGAAAACCCAACCTCAACTAACTGAATAGCTTCCAACCCAAGAGATTACTACTAGGAAAACCCAACCTCAACTAACGGAAGAGCTTCCATTTCATATTAATATCTACTCAGTGCTAAGCATTGATTCCCACAATTTACATATCAAGTCTTGACTTAAATTCATAATCATGGAAGAATATCTTGACACTCAATCCAACATAATCATACTATAGCTCCTAGATTTATTAGGTGAGAATAATCTTTCAACCCTAGAATCATCATATTGTGAGAACACCTCTCACCTCATACCATATTCATACATAATTGTGCACATAAGGATAATCATCCAACAACACAATAACTAGATCATAAACATATTCACTTTACTCTCAAAGTGTTCATAAAGCATATTCATAAATCTCATAGTCATGCATAATTCACATATCTTTCCCTTCAAGGCCACAATCCATCAACACATCTAGAATTACTACATTAGACATGAATGATAACATGATTCAAGTAACTCAGCTATATCAACCATAATCTCATATCATCCTTCTAAATTCAACAAATCACATCATAAGATCCAAATATGGGAAATTAGGGATTTCATGGGTTCTTGGGGGGAAATCATCATAAATCAATAATAAATCATCAATTAAATCATAAATCATCATAAATCAACCATTAAAAGTTTTTTTGGAAAGAACCCACAGGATTGAAGTAAAACTCTAACTTTGGGGAAATCAATAGTTTTGAAATTGATTTTGGAGGGACTCCTTGGATGGATATTATCCAAGGATGAAGGACTACCATATCATAATTATGATTCTCCAAAGAAATTTAGTGAAATAGCTTTGATTATTCAAGCCCTAGATCCAACTCTACTCTACTTCTTCTTTGAGTTCTAGAGAGAGAATTTTCTTTAGAAGATGAACTTTGTGGTTTTGATTTGGGTGTTGGGAGATAATGGAGTGAATGGGTGTATTTTCACTTAAAAAGACTTATATAGGGTCTAGGATTAGTATTAAAATGATTTAGTTTAGGTATAAGATGCACAGCAAATGACCTATATAACCTTGAAAAAGTTAACTGACGGGTACCTTTTAAGGATGGGTTTGCCGGCCGTGAAATCTTCCACCGTCCTTGAACCCTTTCTTAGAACCTTTCCTTAGAATATTTTTCACAAGGCTTGGGTTCAAGGATGGGTTCACCGGCCATGGACTCTTCCACCATCCTTGAACCATTCCTTAGAACCTTGCCTTAGAATATTTTTCACAAGGTTGGGTTCACTGGCCGTGGACTCTTCCACCATCCTTGAACCCTTCCTTAGAACCTTGCCTTAGAATATTTTTTCACAAGGCTTGGGTTCAAGGATGGGTTCACCGGCCGTGGACTCTTGCACCGTCCTTGAACCCTTCCTTAGAACATTTCCTTAGAATATTTTTCACAATGCTTGGGTTCAAGGATGGGTTCACCGACTGTAGACTCTTCCACCGTCCTTTAACTCTTCCTTTTAACCTTGGCTTTGAATATTTTTCACAAGGCTTGGGTTCAAGGTTGGGTTTACCAGCCGTGGACTCTTCCACCATCCTTGAACCCTTCATTGGACCCTTTCCTTAGAATAATTTTCACAAGGCTTTTGTTCAAGGTTGGGTTCACTGACTGTGGACTCGTCCACTGTCCTTGAACCCTTCCTTGGACCCTTACCTTAGAATACTTTGAGGTGTTACAATATCTCCCTATTGGGAACATTCATCCTCGAATGATGTTCTAGACACCTTATGGAAGTAAAGACTCAAGACTAGCAGCCCATCGTGCATGCAACATCAAAATAATGTAATATTCAAAGGAGGATAGATCAACTCCATCTCAAACATAATCAATGCAACATAAAGAAATTGTTAGGAATTTGTTTTTTCAACTGCAGTTATTTTACTTGTACTGCTTTATATTAGATAAGACTTAGTCAATTAGTTGTTAGCCATCTATTCCTTTTATTTAGGAGTAAGTTAGTGAGTTAGGAATATGCTAGTCGTGGTTTACTGCTTTTTGTTTTTCATTCCAGTCTTATAAATGTAATCGGAAGACATCAATAAAATGTTCTTCTACCAATATTCTTCTTGACTTCTTTGCTTTCTAATAACTCATACTTCTAAAATTTACCAACAATTGGTATCTAGAGCTTTTTGGAAGTTCAAAGTGAAGTTGGAAAATGAAAGTTTCTACAAAATTCAGATTTTACGATCTGACAATGGCAAGGAGTACACTCCTCATTAGTTTGGTCTATTTTGTGAAGAAGCAGGGATTGAACGTCAACTTACTGCTCCTTATACTCCAGAACAAAATGGAGTTAGTGAAAGAAGAAACAAATTTATCATGGAGATGGAAAGATATATGTTGCACGAAAAATATATGCCAAAGATGTTTTGGGCAGAGGCAGAAAATACAGTTGTATTCCTACAAAATCGACTTCCCTCAAAATCGGTGAAAGATCAAACTCCCTTTGAAGAATGGTATGGATACAAGCCTCTGCTGCATTTTCTTAAAGTGTTTGGTTGTCTTTGTTTTACCTATGTACCTCAGGTCAAACGGGATAAACTAGATAAGAAGGCTGCCCTGGGCTTTTTTATTGGGTACAATAATGTTTCAAAGGTGTACAAAATCTTTCAACCTAAAGGTGAGAAGATAGTTCTCAGCAAAGATGTCCACTTCATGGAGAATGAAGAATGGGATTGGGATGACTCAAGGAATTTCGTCCAAAAAACAAGCTCATAATTGAATGAAAGGGACGATGATCCACCATTTAGGGGAACTCGATTGCTCTCTGATATATATGGGAGATGCAATATTGCGATTCGTGAACCTGCTAACCCTAAAGATGCTATCAAAGATCCCAAGTGGAGAAATGCAATGGAGGAGGAGCTGTTTATGATCGAAAAAAATGATACGTGGCAGCTTGTTCACAAACCTCAAGGCAGAAAAGTAATTGGGGTAAAGTGGGTGTTCCAAACCAAGCTAAATGTTGATGGTTCAACCAACAAGCATAAAGCAAGGCTTGTAGTTAAGGGTTATGTGCAGATTTTTGGTGTAGATTATTCTAACACTTTTCTTATAACTGTTTCAGCACAACGTGGCTGGAAAGTGCATCAGATGGATGTCAAATCAGCATTTCTTAATGGCATTCTTAAAGAAGAAATTTATGTTGAGTAACCTGAAGGGTTTGTTATTGATGGAAAGGAAGACAAAGTCTATCGACTACATAAATCTCTTTATGGCTTAAAACAGGCACCAAGAGCTTGGTATAGTCGAATAGATGATTATTTGCTCGGTCTCGATTTTGAAAGAGTCTTTCAGAATTCACATTGTATGTTAAACATAATAGCAGTGAGATTCTTGTTGTTTCTGTTTATGTGGATGACCTTTTGATTACAGGGAGCAGTGAAAGCTAATTGATGAGTTCAAGCAATATATGATGCAAGCTTTTGAAATGTCTGATCTTGGTCTTATGACATATTTCCTTGGAATGGAGATTACACAAGGAAAAGATGAGTTTCTCGTTTGCCAGAAAAAGTACGCAAAGGAAATTCTCAAGAAATTCAAAATGGAAAATTGCAAAGAGATTTGTACTCCCATGAACCAAAAGGAGAAACTAAGTAAAGATGATGGAGCCGAAAAGGTGGATGAGACATACTTCAGAAATTTCATTGGGTGTTTAATTCATCTTACAGCAACAAGACCCGATATATTGTATCATGTAAGTGTTTTATCAAGATTCATGCATTGTCCTAGTGAAGTACATTTGTAGGCAGCCAAAAGAGTTGTGCGATACATCAAAGGAACCATTACCTATGGAGTCAAGTTTCAGAAGAGTCAACCTGTGAAGCTTTGTGGGTATTCCGACAGTGATTGGGGTGGTTCCAAGGATGATGCAAAGAGTACTTCAGGGTACTGTTTTAGTCTTGGTTTTGGAATTTTCTCATGGAATTGTAAGAAACAAGATATTGTAGCTCAATCTACAGCCGAAGCTGAGTTTGTGGCAGCTGCAGCAGCAGTAAATCAAGCATTGTGGCTGAAGAAAATTCTGTTTGATTTGCATAGGGAACCAACTAGAAGCATCAAAGTGTTCGTGGACAATGAAGTAGCAATAGCTATATCTCACAATCTTGTGTTTCATGGAAGAACTAAGCACTTCAAAATCAAGTTCTTTTTCCTGAAAGAAGTGCTAAAAGATGGAGATATAACTCATGCCTACTGCAAGACGGAAGAACAATTGGCTGATATATTCACTAAGCCTTTACCAGTCAACAAGTTTCAGCTTCTCAGACAGAAAATTAGAGTTTGCAGTTTCCAAAGCAAGAAGGAGTGTTAGGAATTTGCTTTTTCAACTGCAATTAATTTTTCTTTTACTGCTTTATATTAGATAAGACTTAGTCAATTAGTTGTTAGCCATCTATTCCTATTATTTAGGAGAAGGTTAGTGAGTTAGGAATATGCTAGTCGTGGTTTACTGCTTTCTATTTTTCATTCCAGTCTTATAAATGTAATCTGAAGACATCAATAAAATGTTCTACCAATATTCTTCTTGACTTCTTTTCTTTCTAATAACTCATACTTCTAAAATTTACCAACAAAAATAGGAACTACATCTAACAACCCATTATGCATGGAACTCAATATTTCATATATTCATACGAGGAACTACCTTCTCCAACTAAAAGCATGCTCAACACAATATCATGGAGCCAATATGCCATTACTTCCAAAAGCATACTAAAGCATGTTTATCAACTCAACTCATGAAGTGAAATAGGCAACTCATACTAAATGCACAATCAACATGAGGAACATAAATCATGAAACTCATTTTCTTACTAAACATGAATTTCATCAAGAACATGCAAACATAAAGAAATCATGGGAAAAACACCTACAACACACATGACTCACAAAACACAAAAACTCAAGAGGAACTACTTACCTCAATCTTGAATAGGAGTAGAAGGAAAGAGATAAGGATATCGGGACTTCATATTGGCCTTGGGCTCACAAGAAGCACCCTCAACTAAATGATTTCTCCATAGCACCCTCAGCAGGCTCCTTCTCTGGCTTTCCCTTTAAGGGACTTGCTTCCTTAGTCGTGAGAATTTCCTCCCTCTCGTGTTGTCTCTTCACCCATCACTCTTCTTGTCATTTCATCCTTTCCTCATAACTGATTTGGCCTGAAGTCTTTCTTTAGCTATGTTTGAATGTATATAAGGGTACTAACTAATTTTAGGGGTGTACATATAGATGGTTCTTTGGTTCGGTTTTTTCATTTACCGAATCAAACTAGCTATGTCGGTTTTGTAACTTCATAAACCAAATCAAATAATTAAAAGTGTTGGTTTTTCGGGCCAGTGGTGTCAATTCACTCCCTTTGAATATGATTCATAACTTTATTTATCTTTTAGAAAGTTATTTTCTGTGTACCTATATACATATTGTATCTAATTTTACAAGCAATAATATATTTTGGTACCATTTTATTTGTAGAATTTAGATTCCAAAAGCGTGAGGATTTGCTGGAGATTGGAAAATACAACTATTATGTATGCAATTCCAGCACTCCTTCAAAGCAGTACAAAGATAGTCCAGCAATAGCATTCATGTTGGTAGCCGAAGATTATTTCTTCAAATCCAACAATTATGGTAGTTGCATCAATGACCAGAAGCTATACGTAAATGTAGAAGCTCCAATTGAAGATGATGTTGATGATAAAATTTGAGATGAATAGAAAAGCGCATATTTCAAAGATAGACAATAATAACCGGCTAATGAGTTCAGAATGACTGTGATCTTATTATATGTATGTATACATTTTCTTTATTTTGTTTTTGCACACATATAGCTTGAGTCAAAGACAATAGGTTTAGTTGAACTCATCGAACCTGTGGGAGCTGTATGCCTTTTACTTGTTTAAGATGGCGGAAGAATGCTCATGGAGACACTCTCTTGATGTTTTGTTTCCAATGTGAATTCTGATATGTATTACATGAAATCTATTTTACTTGTGAACTTTGTTGTTTTGTTTTCAATGTGAATTCTGATATGTATTACCAAAAATCTATTTGCTAAAACAACTAAAAACCACATTGGCTATTACTTTCACAAGACCGGGAGTTCACATAATATGTCAGAAGGGAGTGTTTAAACAGAAAAGTGACCATTTTAGTCCATATATACCATGTAATTGAAATAGTCGTTAATGTATGAAAAAGTGATATATTAAGGGTGGTGGTATGAGGAAAAAGGCCAATTTTTCTACACATTTCGATTATGAGGTATATAAAAATGACAAATAGTCTAACCCTATACATTAAAGACCATTTTGATCATATAATTGATAAACAAATCTACAAAAAAACCAAGTGCAATATCGATATTAACAACCTATCTGGTTTTGAGCAACTAATATCAATATTAACAACTTCTCCTCCACCAAGTTAGAACAACTGATCAGTGAACAGGTCATGCAGATCAAAAATACCTTCATAGTCAACGGGAGTTTAGCTGAGGGGGCAAAGGGAGGTATAGGTAGGAGCCGCCCCTGCAGCTGCATATATAGCCGTACATTCCGCTATGAGCAGTTTGTGCTATCCCAACATAAAAAATGGAACTAATATCATTGTCTTCATCCATGGGCTCAGTGACTAATGCTTCTTTTTCACCTCTTCATTACCTATAGGAAAATCTTATGTTATGTCTTTCACCCCTTGCGCGGAAACAAAGAGTGTAGACAAAGATAGAAGGCAAAATAAGTGAACATTTAAGAACTACCTTTGCCAAATGATTATTTAGCTATTCAAATGATAAAATTCGCTTACAACCAACTTCAATGCGATCTTTTCTTGCGATGCTATTACTTTTTTGTTAGTTGATGGAGGTCAGAAAAACTTTAGTGCTCCTCACTCAAAAAAACTTTGCCACAATTTGGATATGGCAAGGCTTTGTAAGTTGAACAAATTTCTATCAAACTCGACCTCTTGGTCTCAAGTTTCCATTCATTTTGAAAAAAAAATTAAGTCCTTCATGCACACATAGTTGTTATACCCCAGGCCAAGTTAACATTTTAGATATAGAGCCTCATCCGAGGCTTAACCTGCAAACAACAAGTGGAGTCGTTACAATTTCATAAATCGTTTGATGTATATGAAGAATTTGAGTCAATCTACTTCTCATGAAACCAAGCCTAGCCATTGACAATTAAAAGAGGTAAAAGCCTACAAATTAATATTTTGTAGTAATTTGATCGGAAAATAATGTGGAACTCAGAAGTTGGAATTAATATTTTGTATTATATTGGTGATGCAGTTAAGACCAAATACACCTATGACATATATGAAGATGTACTCTATCCACCTAGAAATACAATAATATATGAGATGTTTAGAAGCACACCAACGTGGTCATTAAGAAGTAAGAAATTTTGAAATTCTGATTTAGTAAAAATGTAGTAAGTCGTGCAATCAATTACAAGAAATGATATAAACATTAATTCAGATTAATAATGTCGTCCTTAAGATCTGTATGGGAAACTGACATGTATTCTTGTTCTATCCAAGAAGCCCCTTCTCTCCATTCTACATATGCTTTTGAATTCAAGTTTTGCATTTAAGGATAATTAGGTAATGGGACATATCCAGACTCGATGGCATTGATATCTTCAATTAAGATATTATAGTGATCCTTAATATCATCAGCCGATTACCCGGGAAGTGCTTCTTCCATTTCCTCCAATAGATTGTTGTTATCCTCCTTAGTCCCAAGAGTATTCTCGAAGATTTCATCCTCCTCCTTAGTACATAATGAGTTATTTGTCCTATCGGTGTTCATTTTGTTTTAGATCTACAAGGAAAGCTCAAACATGAAAAGGTAATCTCTTCAAGAGGATTTAAAAAAGGAGTGTCAATATATGACCAAAAACTACCATAAATATCAGGAATCTAAAATAAGATTTTTTTTAACCTTTGACACTTATAATCAAAAAAAAATTGTGGCAAGACATATTATTTTAAATTAGTTATGGATACTAAGAAACGTAATGAGTGTAATCTTTGACACTGTAACACCCGTAAAAACTAGAGAGACCTAGCTAATGCTTGACGGAATGTAATAGGTGGAACTAGAGCCTCACATGTGAGTTTGAAGATTAGCAACTTGATTAAATGTGATTAAATGGTTTCCTAAGTGAAGGGTGAACAATTTAGAGGTTGAACGTTAGGATACAACTATAACGCCCGGAAACTAGTTGGTTGAACTAGTGTGTTGTAGGGTCTTGTAGTGACATTTTTTTGTGTCGTATGAGGGTTAAAATCAAGATAAATAGTTATCATACATGGAATGACATGTTTAGGGGTTTAACGTCTGGGTATGACTCCCCAAGGACCACCCAAGGGGTCCTTAAGGAGGACCCCAACACTGCCCAAAAAGCTTTCAAAACAGCATGATTCACGAACCCAAACCACAACTCTTAGACCAACCTACACCCCGTAGGCCATGGTTGTAGGTCAAGGCCTGAAAATGAAGCCCCAGTACCAAACAACAAAGGCCATTCATGGCCAGTAGACCCATCCACGGTCCATGGATGGTTGGGCGTAGGTGCTGCCACGTTTTGACTTTTTAGTTTTAAGTTAGGTGTTTGGAATTTAGTTTGTTAATTAATTAAGGACTTAGGGGGCTGGTTATATGGTTAAATAACTTCCTTTAAATAATTAATAGACCCCTAAACTAATGACTTTAACTCATTTAGACTTCACTTCTCAAATCAAAACCCTCCCTCTCAAACTATTTTCTCTCTAAGAACTCCATTGAAGACTTCAAGTTTCGAAGGTCAATTTCATCAAGATTTTCAAAGATTTTTCAAGGGGATTTCGTGTATTCTCATCTAATAGGTATGGTGGCTTTGATCCTTGTCTAATCTTCCATTCAAGGAGCAAATTCAAAGAAGATTTCAAATCACAAAAAGTTGGGTTTTCACTCAATCACATAGGTTCTTGCATCAAACATTTTCAAATGATAAATTATTATTATATTGATGTTTAATTGATGATATTAGATGAAAATATCCTACGAACCCATGATTTCTCTCAATTCCTATATTGTGACTCCTAAAGTGGGTTTATTGATTATGAATGAATGTTGATGAATTTATGCTTAGATTGGTTTATATTATTAAATTGTATCATTATCTATGTCAAATTTTGGTGGATTGTTGGTGACCTGAGGATTTGTGATCATAGCCTTGAAAGGGCAATTATGCCTAATTTACTTGTTGAGGTGGTGTTGTGATTGAGCTATTGATCAACTTGAAAGGTGGAGGTGTTTATTTACCTTGTATATTGATCAACTTGAAAGGTGGAGGTGTTTACTTATCATGTACATTGTGATCATGGCCTTGAAGGCCTAATTTGATGAATTGAAGTATTATCATGATGTTGTATATAAGAATGTGATGTAAAGCATATGTGTGATCTAATTGAATGAAAGGTGATCATGTTTAGAAGTTACTTGTGTTAGGATTGAATGTTATCTCTCTATTAACACTTGTGAATGATGGTGACTATGTGAAAGGCTATTCTCACATACACACATGAATGAATGAATAAAACGTAATGTTAATGGTAATGTATGTTGATTCTATCGAAAGGTTATCCTCGATTGTACTCTAATGAATGAAATGGGGTTCCTGGGTGAAAGGCTATTCTCATCTTTGAATCTATGAGCTTTCCCATGAATGAATGTTGGTTTGGGATGGATGCCCTCACGTGAGTTGAAACGGGGTATCTAGTAGTGATCTCTTATCCCTTAATGAATGCATGTAATGTACTCCGTTGGGAATAATGCCAAGCATCGAGTGGATATGGATTGAGGTGGGTGCTCATACGTGAGTTGAGGCGGGGCACTTAGTAGTAATATCTTGAGATGAATGCCCTCACGTGAGTTGAGGCGGGGTATCTAGTAGCAATCTCCCTATCCCATAAACTATGTGTCCACATAGGTCTAGCAACTGGAGATCCACTAAAGCTATAAAAACGATGGTCCTACCTTAGGAAAGTAGGAATCCCTTATCCAGTGAGGGTGATACTGGGATTCCATGTCAAGCTCTCATGGTCTCATGACATTTTAAATTCTTTACGATTTCTATTACCTATGCGATGAATGAATATTATGAGGCTTGTATAAGATCCCTTCGCGGTTTAGTACGCCGTGTATGACTAGGGGGTGCTCTCGGGTCGTGACAGACACTTAGTAATCAAAAACAATCGTGGAAAGACACATTCTTTCAAATCAATTATGGATGCTAAGAAAAGTAATGAGTAACTATTAAAAGAAACAAACATGAAGATACATGTGGTATACTACCACAGAAGTCCCCAGCATATTATGAGAGCATTTGCATTCTTTACCTTTTTATCGTACTGAAGGTTTCATAATAAGATAGAAGAGTACAAACAAAAAAACTATCCGTCTCAAGATAAGAAACAATTATATCATTGAGTATATACTTTTGTTTTGGTTAGTGATGCAAAAAAAAATATCTATTGCCTTGTACCAAATAATGGGAAAGAAATCCTATCAATCCAACATTTGTTATCAAAAGAAAAGGAAAAACCCAAATTCCCTTGTAACACAATCTAACCACTTAAAACTAGGGACTGTGCTAATACAAAATATATCCTTGACAAGAAATCAAAAGAAAATCTATACAAAATTCTTGTTTTTCCTTTTTGAGAAACACTCAAAGCTCTACACATTAACTTCAAACAACGGAAACCATGTTAAAGAAGAGTCCCTTCAAAATGTTGACACAATTTTTCTCTCCTAAGATAGGAAAAAGATGAATCTCAAGATATTGAAGTAGATCAGTATCACTTTGCATCTCTTCAGAATCTACACCAAAAATAATATATAAATCAACCATTTGCGATTGACTGCACATTCTCTTGTGTCGTCATCACCTTTATACAACATGAAGTAGCATATTATTGATCATTTGAATGGAAGAGTTACAGAACCAACAAACAACAACATACCGAGTGTAATCCCACAAAAGAGTGTGGGGACGACAGAGGGTACATAGACCTTACCCCTACCTTGAGAGATAGAGAGGCTATTTTCGATATACACTTGGCTCAAAGAAAAATATATAAAGTGGATCGAGAAAGAGAATATGTACAAAACCAACAACAACATCATATCCAGTGAAATCCCACCTTGGGAGGCAGAGTTTTCATTTCTCATTGACCCTCAACTCAAGGAAAAACATATCAAAGCAGATCGATATAGAAAAGTTTTACATAACCTTGACGAAAAATCAAAAAGGGAAAGCCATGAAAGATCCTGCTTTTTCCCTTCAATAAACTAATCATATCTCTAAAAATTAACTTTCCTAAACACAAAGCATGTTAAAGAAAAGTATCAAAAATTATCAACACAACAAGAAAAACTTGATGATCACAAAGCACAGTCAAAGCAAACTTCTGAGTAAATCAATCTGCAGTTATAAGCGTATCACCTATAAAAACAAGAATTTAACCAAAAAGGAATCAATCTAAAATTATAAGTATATATATGTGTGTGATCCCTTTTTCATTGAATGCTTCTTTCCATAAGTCATACAACGTATAACTGTAGATTGATTCACTCAAAAGTTTGCTTTGATTGGTTCTTTGTGATCATCAAGTTGTGCTGAGGTTTTTTTATACTCTTCTTTAACATGCTTTGTATTTAGGAAATTTAATTTTTAGAGATATGATTAGTTCTTTGAAGGGAAAAATTAATATCTTTCATGTCTTTCCCTTTAAGATTTTTTGTCATGGTTCAGTAAAGCTTTCCCATTTCGATATGCTTTGATATGCTTTTCCTTCAGTTGAGGGTCAGTCAGAAATGACCTCTCCACCTCCCTAGGTAGGGTAAGGTCTATAGACACTCTACCCTCCCCATACCTCACTTGTCGGATTTTACTAAATATGATTTTGTTGTTGGTTTTGTAATTCTTCCCATTCTCAGATATATTTTATATGTTTTTCTTTGTGCCGAGTGTGTATCGGAAATAACATCTCTACCTTTCAAGGTAGGGGTAAGGTCTACGTACACTTTACCCTCCCTGACTCACTTGTGGGATTACACTTGGTATGTTGTTGTTTGTTGGTTATGTAAATCTTCCATTCAAATGATAAATAATTTGTTATTTCATGATGTATAAAGGTAATGATGACACAAGAGAATATGCACTAAATTACAAATGGTAGATTAATATATTGTTTTTGGTGTAGACTCTGAAGAGATGCAAAGTGATATTTACCTACTTGAATATAATGATATTCATCTTGTTTCTATCTCAGGGGAGAAAAATTGTGTTAACATTTTCTAGGGACTCTTCTTTAACATGGTTTCCGTTGTTGAAAGTTAATGAGTAGAGATTTGAGTTTCACAAAATGGTAAAAACAAGAATATTTATAGCTTTGAAATATTTTGTCTTAGCACATTCCCTAGTTTTAAGTGGTTAGATTGTTTTACAGGGGAATCTGGGTTTTTCCTTTTAATATATGTTGGATTGAAGAGATTTCTTTCCCGTTATGTGGTACAAGGAAAAAAATCTTTTTTTGTTTTGCATCACTAGCAAGAACAAAAATATATACTCAATGATATAATTTTTTCTTATGTAGAGAAAAATATTTTTCTTGTTTGTACTCTTCTTTCTTATTATAAAACCTTTAGTCCGGTAGAATAGGTAAAGAATGCAAATGTTTGAATAATAGCTTCGTATCTCTAGGGACTTCTGTGATAGTATACCACATAAATCTTCATGTTTGTTCCTTTTACTCTCATTACTTTTCTTAGTATCCAAAACTGGTTTAAAAGAATGTGTCTTGCTGCGGTTGTTTCTAATTTTGAAGTGTCAACGGTTACAAAAAATCTTATTTTAGATGCCTGATATTTATGATAATTACTGGTCATATATTAACACTCATCCTTTTTCGAGTAATCCTAATAGACCTTTGGGCTTAAAACATATGGCTGGACCATTTTGTAGAGGCCCAACCTAGCCCAATGTAGTTGGATTTGGTTTAAGTCATGCAATCTTGACTTAATAATTAATCTGTCTTTATTAACCCAAAATGTTCACTTGGGTCAATATGCGTTGAATTTATAACTTCGTTCAAATTTTGTATGGACTTAATCACATAAAATTTTGCATGTCTTTATATTAACAAATTGCCTTTTCAGTACTGGATTGTATTTGTTGGTATTGTTTGTGTTTGTTAGCTGCTCCTATGTTAATATTTTGGGTATTTTGAGTTGAAACTATAGCTCAAACTATTAGAAAGGAGGAAACATGGCTATAAATTATGAGTGTAAGAAAATTTTGGTTTCGCCGAATGAGTTTGCGGAGTCCTCTCAATATCAAGAATTCCTTAAAGAATTAACTTCAGTTACTACCCTTGTTGATTCAAAAAAAGCCTATGCAGTCTCATCGTGATTGATACAGGTAGTAGTAATTATATGACATGTAATCCTAATATTTTTCTACCTTTCGATCAAACAAAGCACCCTCTCATGTAAGGGTAGTTGATGGCTCAACACATAACATTGTGGGATATGGAACCATTAAAGCACCCTCCTCTATTGCCATGTCATACGTATTAAATGCCATAATCCACTCAGAACTTGAATCCTAGAGACCCTCTTTTGATTTTGTTGGATGTCCAATAGTTTATAGATGAAAATAAATGGTTACAAAGACCATTTACAGAAGAGGAAATGTTACTGATCATCAACCAGTATGATGGGGACAAATCACCAGACCCTGATGACTACACTATGGATTTCTTTAAGAAATGTTGAGATATTTTGAAAGAGGACTGAATGTTGAGTACAAAAAATTTCCATCAGAAGAGTGCATTTAAGAAATCATTTAATGTTACTTTGATCGCTACAATCCCAAAGAAACCTAATGCAATTGAGCTAAAAGACTTTAGACCTATCAGTTTGATAGGAGTAGTCTATAAAATCATCTCCAAGTTGCTAACTGAGAGAATGAAGACAGTGATAGTGATATTGGTTGATGAACACCAAATGGCTTTTTTAAGATGTAGGCAAATAATGGATGCAATATTGTTGGCTAAGGAAATCGTCAACTCCAGGGTAAGGCAGAAAAAACCTAGGATTCTATGCAAGCTAGACATTGAGAAAACCTATAACCATGTTAATTGGAATTTCCTTCTAAAAAAAATAAAGGACATGTGATTTGGTAGCAAGTGGATTGGCTGGATCAATAACTCCATTTCAAGTGTGAAGTTTTCCCTCCTCATAAATGGAAACACTGAAGGATTCTTTCAATCTTAGAGAGGTCTTAGACAAGGAGATCCTATGTCCCTATTCGTATTCTTAATAGCCATGGAGAGGTTCACATGTTCCGGAAGGCAAAGATTAATGGGTGGGAGAGGATTTAGTGTACTTGCTGGGAGAGAGAAGGAGCTGGAGATCACACAGTTATTCAATGTTGATGATGCTCTTATATTCTATGAGGCAAAGGAGGCACAAATTAGACACATAAGGGTTATACTCACTATTTAGTAGAGCATTTCAAGCCTCCGTGTCAATTGGCTGAAGAGTCATCTCCTCCCTATCAACCAAGTTGACAATTTTATTGGGCTAGTTAAGACATTGAGTTGCTAGGTAGATGCACAAAAAAAAAAATCTGGAATTACCTTTGGGTGCTAAGAACAAAGAGCTGGAACTGTGAAATGTGGTGTTGGAGAGATGTGGGAGGAAACAAGCCCGGTGAAGAAGCTAGTATTAGTCCCTAGGTTGTAGGGTGACCCTTCTCAAGTCAGTATTAGATTAATCACCTACTTATATGATGAGTTTATTTCCAATCCCCAAGAACATTGAGAAGAAAATAAATAGGCTCAGGAGATCTTTTATTTGGCAAGGCAACAAGGAAAGGGAAGGATACAACTTGGTGAAGTGGGATACTCTCACACTTAGCAAAAACCAAGGTGGCTAGGATTGAAGGACCTAAGTCTCTAAAACTGTAGTTTACTCCAAAAGTGGCTAGGGACATTTTGTATAGAATAGAGAGCCTTATAGAAGAGATTTATATTAGGAAATTATGGTTTATTTAACTGGTGGATAACTGAAGAGGTGATGGGAACATTTGGATGCAGTGTTTCGAAGACCATTATAAGACTATGGCCACATTTAAAAAACAACATATGTATTAGTATTGGGGATGGACGAAAGACAGAGTTCTTGAATTAAAAATGGATAGAGGAAGACAGTTTGAGAAACCTATTCCATCTTCTATATACATTGAGGATGCACAACAATGACAATGTGGAACAAGCCTGGATTCAACACGGTTGGAATCTACTTTTTAGGAGAGCATTGATTGATTGTGAAATTGAGGACGTTGCCAATCTATTAGGGGTTCTTAATGATTTCCTAAGTACTTTTTAGAGGTTTGAAAAGACAATATGGAATATAAACAACAAAAGGGTCTATATATTGAAATCATGCTATTGAAAGATGAACTATAATGTCTCACTAATTGAACAAACCTTTGTAGACATATTAATGGTTATCTCGACCAACCTTGACAAGTGTTATTAATATGGTTTGGCTCCAATATAAAAACACTCATGAACTTGCAAACACTATATCAAAGAAAATACTTAATACAACAGTTTAAAAGTCGACCTGCAAGACAAGTATAAGTTATTCAAAGGAAAGAACTGGTCACCTAATTTAAATGTGCTTCAGTCAATCAGACAACTTGATATAAGTTGTTATTTTGGATAAGACCCTTCTTTTGCTATCTTGAACTTCTTGTTTCCCACCAAAAAGGTAAAATGGATATTATTGACTGATCTATATTAATAAAGAAATATACATAACATTTCACTAACTGAATATCCTACTTTTGAGTATAGCTACAAAGTAAAAAGACATAATTCAGAAGAAAAAACTTAATTAAAAAAAAGCTAAAACACAACTTAATTTACTTGAGTTTCAAAGGAAGCTGGTCATTCATAAACTACAATCATATGAACTCAAGCAAAAACCTGACCAAGAATATCATGAATACAAAGGTACATATTGGGCGAACAACAACATAGTGGAAGAACTAATAGCTTTTTATTCTTCTAGCCCATAGATCCACTCTTCTATTAGTTCAAGTTTAGGCTTATAGACAACATCCTTCTTATTGATGGTTAAATATCCCAACATATCATATATCATGCAGTACTGAGGATGCTTCTTATCTTTACATACAAAACAGTGTGGATATCCAGAAGTATCAATCCAACTACAGCCAACCTCCTTTGACAATCCCATTTTGCACATTCCTCTTCTAACGTTATCGACAGACTGCCAGTTTCCTTCCTGTGCATATATATTTGAAAGCAGCATATGATAACCAGGAATTCCATCACTCTCTTATAATTCAAGCAGCTTACTAGAAATAATTTTCCCCAATTCAAAATTTCTATGCACTCTGCAGGCTGCAAGGAGTGACCCCCATCTTCCCAAGACATTACCCTCAATACCCAACTGTTTAGAAAAATTATGAGCTTCATCCAACCGTCCAACTCTCCCTAACATGTCAACCACAGAAGCATAGTGTTTAAAGGCCTGTATCAACTAATCTGGTGTAGCTGCAAGTAGACAGGACTGCTATAAAGGTAACAACATCTGGTTCTAAACCATTCTGCCGCAAAGTGTTGAAAATGGTTACACCTAGAATATGTGGCTATCATAGCAGTAAGCAAAATAACCTGTAAATTCTTGCATTTTTTATCAGACATGCATGTAGCGGTTGGGTAAACTCCAAATGCTGCAACTGTGAAGTTTCCATAAAAGCGGATACAAATGTCACATCATCAGTAGTAACATGATCCTCTACTTCTACAGCTTCACGAAAGATATCAACAGCTTTTAAAGGAAAATTATTCTAATGTACCAACTAATCATAGAGTTCCAGATCTCTATATTTCTTTCACAAGTATTCTCAAATATTCTGGTCACCAAATCAATGCTAACCATAAAGAACATCAGCATCTCTAACATCCCTTATTTCTGATACAGCAGGAAAAACCTTAATAAAACTAACAACGGTTGGCTTAATGCCTAATCTCATCATCATAACAAAATACCTCACTGCTTCTGAAAACCTCTTCCTTTTCACATACCATGATAAAAAAGTATTCCATGCAATAACATTTCTTTTACGCATAGTTCTAAACACCCATTAAACTAAATCACAATCAGTACCATTATCCAATGTAAGACAAGTAGCAGAGTACATATTCAACAAAGAATTACTAACAATCCGACTAGTATGAATCCCAGAATGCAGAATGTGGCAATCCACGTCTTTACCTACAAGAATAAGTTTGGTTTGTGCACAAGTCTTGAGAATAAAGGAATAAGTATACTGATCACATACAGATGAACCCACATGCTTCAATCGAGAATAGAATGAAATGGCTTTGTGGGGCATGTTATTACAAATAAACCCAATTATTATTGTGTTCCAAAGGACAGTTGCTAGTTGAGAAATTTTATTGAATAGTTGGCAGGCGAGATGGGGTCGGCCTTGTCTGCACAATTCACTTAAACAAAAGCGAATTGTTCTAGGTTTTGAGTCTGTAAGAGTGCATTCTTGCTCGGTGAGGGGTAGAGAAGAGTAATTTGGGAGATGGGTTAATCTCAAAGATGGAGATTTTGAGAAAGTTGAAGGAAGAGGAAGAAGACAATGGTTTTGTCTTACAAATACTTCAATATTTCAATTTGTTTGTCAAGTTTTAACCTAACAAGTAGTTCCTTCATTTAAAAAGAATGACCTAGTTTGACTTTTAAATTTTGTGGTTCTAAATCAAAGTTATGTTAAATGTACTAAAATGTCCTTTAATTTTGTGGGTTTAAACATGCCACGTGAAAGGGGTCATTCTTTTTGGTCTTACAAATACTCATTCACTTAATATTTCAATTTGTTTGTCCAGTTTTAACCTAACAAGTTGTTCCTTCATTTTAAAAGAATGACCTAGTTTAAATTTTTAATTTTGTAGTTTTAAATATGTCACATGAAAAGTTGAAGTTAAAGTTTTGCAAAAAAAGGAAAGGGGTCATTCTTTTTGAAAAAACTGAAAAGGAAATTTGGTTATTCTTTCTGAAACAAACTAAAAAGGAAATTTGGTCATTCTTTTTGAAACAGAGGGAGTAATTGTTTTTTTAAAAAGAAATTAATTAATATATATCTATTTATATCTATATCTATCTATATCTATAACTATATCTATATCTATATCTATATCTATATTTATATCTATATCTATATCTGTATCTATATCTATATCTATATCTATATCTATATCTATATCTATATCTATATTAGCTTAAAAACATGAACTCCTAACTTGAATGTTGAATTACTATAATATCCCTAACTTAGGTTGTGACTTTTTCGTTGAGTTGTAGTTGTGACTTTTTTCAAAGGGTTGCGATTTTTCGATGAGTAGTGGCTTTTTCAATAAATTGTGACTTTTCCAAAGGGTTGTGACTTCTCGGAAATGTCATGACTTCTCAGAGAAGACACAAAAAATATTTATTCATACTACCCATTGTTGACTTTAAATAGAGGGCGTCCTCTCATTTTTCAACCACAATTTTTTTTAATCTTCTACTCTTCTTCGTCTTGCATTTTAATCTTTTTGTGTGATTTATTGTCATTGAGTGAGTTCGTAGTTTAGCGGAGTTTGAAGTACCACTATTCTGATGAAGTAAGCCGTTCTATCCTAAAAGGGTATATTCCATAAGTCGTTCTATAATAATTATTGTTTTTCTTAATATATACATTAGTATGTAATGTTCCAATATAAGAAGTTAATATGATGTACTCTAAATTCATTTATTTTTGCTAACAATTTCTCTTGTGATGTAGATCCTTTTCCAAAATTTAAAGAATTGTCACGATTTTTTTTATGCTTAAGACAAAAGAAATAATTTATTTATCAATGCTACTTATGTGATATACATTGCCAGGAAGTTTGCTTCATTATAGTTATTATTATATAAATATTGCCCCTTTGTTTTACTTATTTACTACTCCCTCCGTTTCAAAAAGAATGACCTCCTTTCCTTGTTAGTCTGTTTCAAAAAGAATGACCTCTTCCTTTTTTGGTAACATTTTAATTTCAGCTTTCCACATGGCATGTTTAAGGCCACAAGATTAAAGGACAATTTTGTACATTTGACATAACTTTAATTTAGGACCATAGGATTCAAAAGTCTTCTTTATTTTCTTAAACTTCGTGCCAAGTCAAACTAGACCATTCTTTGTGAAACAAAGAGAGTATTTTTAATATTTCAGTATTTTAGACGAAGAAATGTTCATATGACTTGTAATAACGTCAGTTGAAGTTTTTATTAGTTTAATTTATATTATTTATTTAATAACTAATTTTTGTGAGATAAATATTCTCATAAATGCAAATATGATAAAGTCAATTATATTCGTATATCAAATCTCTCTCACTTTAAACAAACACTAATTATACATTGTATTTTGTATAATTTGTGTTTGTATAAAGGATAGAGAAAGAAAGACAAAAGAGAACTGGGTAGGAGAAGATTTGTATTTGTATAATTATAAGTGTATAGGAGGAAGAAATATGTATTTAAATTTGAATATACAGTTCTCTCTCGCTTTATACAAACACCAACACAATTTATACATTTATGTTTGTATAAAGTAAGAGAGGCGAGGGAGAGTGACGAGCGAGATTCAAGGAAGAGAGGCGAATGGTAAAGTGTTTGCCACAGATCAAAATTAATTGAAAATGTGGTTATAACATTTATTTTGAATTAATAGTTTGCTATTTTATAGAATTTTCCCATTATGAATTGGATCGTGTTTGCAATTTATTTACATACTTGAACAAATAGACATTTGCAAGGTGCAAATTCTGTAATTTTCAGCGTCTATATGCTTTCTCATAATATGGATATGCTAATTTGGGAGTAGAGGGTAAGGGTGTCCAGGAGGCTCCTTCTCTGGCTCTCACTTTAAGGAACGTGCTTCCTTAGTCGCGAGAATTTCCTCCCTCTCATGTTGTCTCTTCACCAAGCACTCTTCTTGTCATTTGTTCCTTTCCTCATATCTAATTTGGCCTAAAGTCTTTCTTTAGCTATGTTTGGAAGGATATAAAGGTACTAACTAATTTTAGGGGTGTTCATATAGATGGTTCTTTGGTTTGGTTTTTTGTTTTACCAAATCAAATCAGATATGTAGGTTTTATAACTTCATAAACCAAATCAAATCAACAAAAGTGTTGGTTTTTCGGGCAAGGGGTGTCAATTCACTCCCTTTGAATATGATTCATAACTTTATTTCTCTTTTAGAAAGTTATCTTTCGTGTACCTATATACATATTGTATCTAATTTTACAAGCATTAATATGTTTTTGTACCATTTTATTTGTAGAATTTAGATTCCAAAAGCCTGAGAATATACTGGAGATTGGAAAATACAACTATTATGCATGCAATTCCAACACTCATTCAAAGCAGTACAAAGATAGTCCAACAATAGTATTCATGTTGGTACCTCGAGATTATTTCTTCAAATTCGGCAATTATGGTAGTTGTATCACTGGCCCGAAGCTATACATAAATGTAGCAGCCCCAATTGAAGATGATGCTGATTATAATATTTGAGATAGCTAGCAAAGTGCATATTTCAAAGGTAGACAATAATAACCGGTTAATGAGTTCAGAATGACTTTGATCTTATTATATGTATGCATAAATTTTCTTTCTTTTGTTTTTGCACACATATAGCTTGAGTCGAAGACAATAGGTTCAGTTGAACTCATAGAAGCTGTGGGAGCTATACACATTTTACTTGTTTAAGATGGAGGAAGAATGCTCATGGAGACACTCTCTTGATGTTTTGTTTCCAATGTGAATTCTGATATGTATTACATGAAATCTATTTTACCTGTGAACTTTGTTGTTTTGTTTTCAATGTGAATTCTGATATGTATTACCAAAAATCTATTTGTTGAAACAACTAAAAACCACATTGGCTATTGGCTATTACTTTCACAAGACACGGAGTTCACATAATATGTCTAAGGGGGTGTTTAAACAGAAAAGTGATCCTTTTAGTCCATATATACCATGTAATCGAAATTGTCATTAATGATTGAAAAGTGATATATCAAGAGCGGTGGCAGAAGGAAAAAGGCCACATCTTCTACACATTTCGATTATGAGGTATATATAAATGACTAAAATAGTCTAACCCCTTAAATTAAGGAGCATTTTGATCATTTAATTGATAAACAAATCTTCAAAAAACCAAGTGCAATATCGATATTAACAACCTATCTGGTTTTGAGCAACTAATATCAATATTAACAACTTCTCCTCCACCAAATCAGAACATCTGATCAGTGAACAGGTCATGCAGATCAAAAATACCTTCATATAGTCAATGGGAGTTTAGCTGAGGGGGAAAAGGGAGGTATAGGCAGGAGCCGCCCCTGCAACTGCATATATAGTCGTACATTTTGCTAAGAGCAGTTTGTGCTATCCCAAAATCAAAAATGGAACTAATATCATTGTCTTCGTCCATGGGGTCAGTGACTAATGCTTCTTTTTCACCTCTTCCTTACCTATAGGAAAATCTTTTGTTATGTCCTTCACCCTCTGCCCGGAAACAAAGAATGTAGACAGAGATAGAAGGGAAAAGAACTGAACATTTAGTAACTACCTCTGCCAAATGATTATTTAGCTATTCAGATGACGAAATTCTCTTAAAACCAACTTCAACGCAGTCTTTTCTTGCGATGTTATTACTTTTTTGTCAGGTGATGGAGGTGAAATTTTTTTTAGTGCTCCTCACTCCAATGTAAAGCCTTCTAAGAAAGTATTTGGAGGTGGAATTCAATCACTAACTCACACTTGAGCATTCTCAATGAAGGTTGAAAAAGATTGAGCTTCTAAATCTTCAAAAGATCAGGTCGGTTTCCATTTGTACAACAGGAAACACGGGTGTTAAAGAATCAATCTTGAACACTTGTGTTATTCTATTTATTCACCAGACAATTTGGACATGTGATGGAATCTCGAGCACCTTATTTCTTGATCTTAATTCCAAAATGTCTTGAAGATTAAGGACGATTCGGTTGGTACAAGGAAGATTGATGCTCCAAATTTGGTGTCGCTAAAATATACAGGATGTCTGATTCTTGAACTGAAAGTTGTAAGAGAGTCAAGACAACTAAAGAACTCAAAATAAATTTGCTTTGCCACAATTTGGATTTGGCATGGCTTTGTAAGTTGAACAAATTTCTATCAAACTTGGCCTCTTGGTCTTAAGTTTCCATTCACTTTGAATAAGAAATTAAGTTCAGCGGGCACACACAGTTGTTATACCCCATGCCAAGTTGACATTTTAGATATAGAGCCTCATACGAAGAGAATTAATCTGCAATCAACAAGTGGAGTGGTTACAGTTTCATGAATCGTTTGATGTCTATGAAGAATTTGAGTCAGTCTAGTTCTCATGAAACCAAGCCTAGCTATTGACAATTAAAAGAAGTAAAAGCCTACATATATGATTAGAAAATACCGTGGAACCCAGAAGTTGGAATTAATATTTTGTATTAATTTGATCTAAAAATACTGTGGAACTTAGAAGTTGGAATTAATATTTATATTGGTGATGCAGTTAAGACTAAATACACCTATGACATGTATGAAGATGTACTCTATCCACCTAGAAATATAATAATATATGAGATGGTCAGAAGCACACCAACGTGGTCATTGAGAAGTAAGAAATTTTGGAATTCCAATTTAGTAAAAATGTAATAAGCCGTGCAATCAATTATAGGAAATGATATAAACATCAATTTAGATTATTAATGTCGTCCTCAAGAACTGTATTGGAAACTGACATGTGTTCTTGTTCTGTCCAAGAAGCCCATTCTCGCCATTCTACATGTGCCTTTGAATTCTGGTTTTGCATTTCAGGATAATTAGGTATGGAATATATAGAGATTTGATGGCATTGATACCTTCAATTAAGATATTATAGTGATCCTTAATATCATCACCCGATTTCCCAGGAAGTGTCTTTGCCATTTCCTCCAATAGATTGTTGTTATCCTCCTTGGTTGCAAGAGTATTCTCGAAGATTTTATCCTCCTCCTTAGTACAGAAGTAGTTATTGCATGTCCGATCGGTGTTAATTTTCTTTTAGATCTACAAGGAAAGATCAAACATGAAAAAGGTAAGCTCTTCAAGAGGATTTTGAAAACAGAGGAGTGTCAATATATGACCAAAAACTACCATAAATATCAGGAATCTAAAATAAGATTTTTTGTACCTGTGACACTTAGTAATCAAAAACAATCCGGACAAGACACACTCTTTTAAATCAGTTATGGATACTATGAAAAGTAATGAGTGACTAGTAAAAGAAACAAACATGAACATACATGTGGTATACTACCACAGAAGTCCCTAGCATATTATGAGAGCATTTGCATTCTTTACCTTTTCTATCGGACTGAAGGTTTCATAATAAGATAGAAGAGTACAAATAAAAAAACTCTCCGTCTCAAGATAAGAAACAATTATATCACTGAGTATATACTTTTGTTTTTGTTGGTGATGCAAAAAAAATATCTATGGCCTTGTACCACATAATGGGAAAGAAATCCTATCAATCCAACATTTGTTATCAAAAGAAAAGGAAAAACCCAAATTTCCTTGTAACACAATCTAACCACTTAAAACTAGGGACTGTGTTAATACAAAATATATCCTCGACAAGAAATCAAAAGGAAAGCTATACGAATTCTTGTTTTTCCTTTTTGAGAAACACTCAAAGCTCTACACATTAACTTCCAACAATGGAAACCATGTTAAAGAAGAGTCCCTTGAAAATGTTGACACAATTTTTCTCTCCTGAGATAGAAAGAAGATGAATCTCATGATATTCAAGTAGGTTAGTGTCACTTTGTATCTGTTTAGAATCTACACCAAAAAAAATATATAAATCAACCATTTGTGATTGACTGCACATTTTCTTATGTCGTCATCACCTTTATACATGATGAAATAGCAAATTATTTATCATTTGAATGGAAGATTTACAAAACCAACAAACAACAACATACCAAGTGTAAATCCCACAAGTGAGACTTGGGAAGGTAGAGTGTACGTAGACCTTACCCCTACCTTGAGAGGTAGAGAGACTATTTCTCATACACACTTGGCTCAAGCAAAAACATATAAAGTTGATCCAGAATGAGAAGATTTACAAAACCAACAACAACATCATATCCAGTGAAATCCCACAAGTGAGGTATGGGGAGGGTACAGTGTCTATAGACCTTTACCCTACCTTGGGAGGCAGACAGTTCATTTCTCATTGACCCTCAACTCAAAGAAAAGCATATCAAATCGAAAAAGGAATGTTTTACATAACCATGACAAAAAATCTTGAAGGGAAAGCCATGAAAGATCTTGTTTTTTTCCCTTCAAAGAACTAATTATATCTCTAAAAATTAACTTTCCTAAACACAAAGCATATTAGAGAAGTGTACCAAAAAAATCAGCACAACTAGCAAAATTCTGAGTGAATCAATCTACAGTTATAAGTTGTATCACCTATGAAAACAAACATGCAACCAAAAAGGAATAAATCTACAATTATAAGTATATATATATGTGTAAGATTCCTTTTTGATTGATTGCTTGTTTCCATTGGTGATACAACTTAAAACTGTAGATTGATTCATTTAGAAGTTTGCTTTGATTGGTGCTTTGTGATCATCAAGTTCTGTTAGTTGTGCTGATATTTTTTGGTACTCTTCTTTAACATACTTTGTGTTTAGGAAAGTTAATTTTTAGAGATATGATTAGTTCTTTGAAGGGAAAAAGTAAGATCTTTCATGTCTTTCCGCTTAAGATTTTTTGTCATGGTTCGATAAAGCTTTCCTTTTTCGATCTGCTTTGATATGTCTTTACTTAAGTTGAGGGTCAGTCAAAAATGACCTCTCTACCTCCCAAAGTAGGGTAGGATCTATAGACACTCTACCACTCCCTATACCGCACTTGTGGGATTTCACTAGATATGATGTTGTTGCTAGTTTTGTAATTCTTTCCTTTCACAGATCTATTTTATATGTTTTTCATTGAACCCAGTGTGTATCTGAAATAACCTCTCTAGCTCTTAAGGTAGGGGTAAGGTCTACGTACACTCTACCTTCCCTGACTCACTTTTGGGAGTACACTTGGTATGTTGTTTTTTGTTGGTTCTGTAATTGTTCCTTACAAATGATCAATAATTTTCTATTTCATTATGTATAAAGGTAATGATGACACAAGATAATATGCACTTAATAAGATATGGTAGATTTATATATTGTTTTTGGTGTAGATTCTAAAGTGATGCAAAGTGACACTGGCCTACTTGAATATCATGAGATTGACCTTGTTTCTATCTTAGGAGAGAAAAATTGTGTCAACATTTTCTAGGGACTCTTCTTTAACATGGTTTCCGTGGTTGAAAGTTAATGTGTAGAGATTTGAGTTTCTCAAAAAGGAAGAACAAGAATTTTTATAGCTTTCCTTTTGATTTCTTGACTAAGATATATTTTTTCTTAGCACATTCCCTTGTTTTAAGTGGTTAGATTGTGTTACAAGGAATCTTGGTTTTTCCTTTTCTTTTGATAACGTATGTTGGATTGACATGATTTCTTTCCCATTATTTGGTACAAGGAAAAATATCTTTTTTTTTGCATCACTAACAAGAACAAAAATCTATACTCAATGATATGATTTTTTCTTATCTTGAGACAAAGAGTTTTCTTCTATGTACTCTTCTTTCTTATTATAAAACCTTTCGACCGATAGAAAAGGTAAAGAATGCAAATGCTTTAATAATATACTTCGTATCTATTGGGACTTCTATGGTAGAATACCACATGTATCTTCATGTTTGTTCCTTTTACTAGTCACTCATTAATTTTCTTAGAATCCATAACTGATTTAAAAGAATGTCTCCTGTTGCGATTGTTTCTGATTTCTAAGTGTTTGGGGTTACAAAAAATCTTATTTTAGATGCCCGATATTTATGATAAATTTTTGTCATATATTGACACTCATCCATTTTCTGAATCCTCTTGAAGAGCTTACCTTTTGCATGTTTGAGCCTTCTTTGTAGATCTAATAGAAAATGAACACTGATCAAACCTGCAATAACTCCTTCTGGACTAAGGAGGAGAATAAAATCTTTGAGAATACTCTTGCGACCAACAAGGATAACAACAATCTATTGGAGGAAATGTCAAAAGCACATCCTAGGAAATTGGCTAATGATATTAAGGATCATTGTAATGTATTAATTGAAGATATCAATATCATCGAGTCTGGATATGTCACATTATCTAATTATCCTGAAATGCAAAACCAGAATTAATAATTTGAATTGATGTTTATATCATTTTTTGTAGATGTAGAATGGCGAAAAGGGGCTTCTTGGGAAGAACAGGAACACAGGTCAGTGTCCAGTATAGTTCTTGAGGACGACATTAATAATCTGAATTGATGTTTATATCATTTCTTATATTTGATTGCACGGCTTACAATTTTACTAAAATGGAATTTCAAAATTTCTTATTTCTCAATGACCACGTTAGTTTGTTTCTAAACATCTCATATCTTATTATACATTTAGGTGGATGGAGTACATCTTCATATATCTCATAGGTGTATTTGGTCTTCATAAAATCTTCAGTTCTGGGTATATTTTTGAATAACTTGTTGCTAAGACAAACGGTGCTTACACGCATTTCCTCTAATGGAATATCATGTGAAGAGCCCTTTTCAAGCTGGCAATACATAATAATGGAAATATACTAGGGCGAAACATGTTGTTTGGGATAATTAATGTTCTAGTATGCTAGGCTCTCCTTTAGTGATTTATATATGGTTTCAATTTGGTGTTGTAGCGATTTGATGAGTTTTGCTTAATATTGAATTAATAGTGTTTTGTAGATGCTTGTTCTTGATGTCAAATAAATCTGGTATTTGACTATTGACTACAATTATTTTGTTGGGTGAATTGGTTGCTAATTTCTTGGAATCAAATATTATTGATGACCTTTTGAAGCTAAGCTATTCTTAAGTTTTTCATCGAGGTGAACTAGTAAAGGGACACAATTTTTCAAAGCTAATGACGTGAAATAAGTACTTAATAGTACAAATAAATGAAATTTGGCTTGTTAATGGCATTGACATGATCATGATGATGTATTCATGCCTACGTTGGGCTTGTATAATCTTCAATGGACCAATTAAGTGCTCAAGTGCCCAACCTATACCAAGGGTTGGCTCAAAGTCGGCCTTACTCAACAAGCACCTTTCTTAGTAAGGTTGCTTGTTTCCACTCATTAAGATTCTATCTACAAAAGGAGGTTCATGAGGGATACTCAAATTGCTCTCACTAACACTAGAGAAGGTGAGGACGTCTTTCTTTCCTACATCCATACAGTTCGCCTTAAAGCCTTAAAGGAGAAGGGGAAGAATCGTTATCTAATTAATTGGTCTTTGTTGGTCGTTGTTCTAGTTGAGCACTCTCTTGTCTTTGTCCAATCCCATCTTAGAATCTTCCAAGATGTTATAGAATTTTCAAGATGCCTCCAAAGAGAATATATAGCCTTTTTATATTATATAGGCATGGATGAAAGGTTTTAGGGTAGCCTCCAAGTAATTTTAATGGAACCTTGGGCTTAAAACATGTGGGTGGACCATTTTGTAGAGTCCCAACCTAGCCCAATGTAGTTTGATTTGACTTAAGTCATGCAATCTTGATATAAATAATTAATTCGGCTTTATTAACCCAAAATGTTTGCTTGGGTCAATATGTCTTGAATTTATAACTTTGTTCAATTTTTGTATGGAATAAGACCATTAAATTTTGCATGTCTTGATATTAACAAATTGCCTTTTCAGTACTGGATTGTATCTGTTGGTATTGTTTGTGTTTGTTAGCTTCTCCTATATTAATATTTTGGGTATTTTGAGTTGAAACTATAACACAAACAATTAGAAAGGAGGAAATATGGCTATAAATTATGAGGGTCAGACTATTTTTGTTTCGGCGAATGAGTTTGCGGAGTCCTCTCAGTATCAAGAATCCCTTAAAGAATTCACTTCAGTTACTACCCTTGTTGATTCAAGAAAAGCATATGTGGTCTCCTCTTTGAACAACTGGGTGATTGATATAGGTACTAGTAATTACATGACACGTAATCCTAATATATTTTTTACCTTTCGATCACACAAATCACCTTCTCAAGTAATAGTAGTTGATGGTTCAACACATAACATTGTGGGATTTGGAACCATTAAATCAACCTCCTCTATTCACATGTCATATGTATTAAATGCCAGACTCTACTTAGAACTTGAATCCTAGAGACCCTCTTTTGATTTTGTAGGATGTCCAACAGTCTATAGAAGAAAATGAATGGTTACAAAGATCATTTACAGAAGAGGAAGTATTATTGATTATCAACCAGTATGATGGGGACAAAGCACCATACCCTAATTACTTCTCTATGGATTTCTTTAAGAAATGTTGGGCTATTTTGAAAGAGGACTGAATGTTGAGTAGAAAAAAATTCCATTAGAAAAGTGTGTTTGAGAAATCATTTAATGTTACATTGATCGCTTTAATCCCAAAGAAACCTGCAGCAATTGAACTAACAGACTTTAGACCTATCAGTTTGATAAGAGTAGTCTATAAAATCATCTCCAAGTTGCTAACTGAGAGAATCAAGACAGTGATAGTGAAATTGGTTGATGAACACCAAATGGCCTTTTTCAGATGTAGGCAAATAATGGATGCAGCATTGTTGGATAATGAAATGGTCAACTCCAGGGTAAGCAGAAAAAACCTAGGATTCTATGCAAGCTAGACATTGAGAAAACCTATGACCATGTTAATTGGAATTTCCTTCTAAAAAAACTAAAGGACATTGGATTTGGTAGAAAGTGGATTGGCTGGATCAATAATTACATTTCAAGTGTGAAGTTTTCCCTCCTCATAAATGGAAACACTGAAGGATTCTTACAATCTCATAGAGGTCTTAGATAGAGAGATCCTATGTCCCTATTCCTATTCTTAATAACCATGGATGGGTTGAATCAAATGTTCCGGAAGGCAAAGACTAATGGGTAGGAGAGGATTTAGTGCACTTGCTTGGAGAGGGAATGAGCTAGAGATCACACACTTATTCTATGTTGATGATGCTCTTATATTCTATTAGGCAAAGGAGGCATAAATTAAACACATAAGGGCTATACTCACTATTTAGTAGAGCATTTCAAGCCTCCATGTCAGTTGGCTGAAGAGTCATCTCCTCCATATCAACCAAGTTGACAATTTTCTTGGGCTAGTTGAGACATTGAGTTGCTAGGTAGATGCACAACCAACAAAATATCTAGAACTACCTTTGGGTGCTAAGAACAAAGAGCTAGAAGTGTGCAATGTGGTGTTGGAGAGATGTGGGAGTAAACAAGCCCGGTGAAAAAGCTAGTATTTGTCCCTAGGTGGTTGGGTGACCCTCATCAAGTCAATATTAGATGAATCACCTACTTATATGATGAATTTATTTCCAGTCCCTAATAACTTTGGAAAGAAAATAAATAGGCTCAGGAGATCTTTTCTTTGGCGAGACAACAAGGAAATGGAAGGCTACAACTTGGTGAAATGGGATACTCTCACACTTAGCAAAAACCAAGGAGGCTAGGATTGAAGGACCTAAGTCTCTAAAATAGTAGTTTACTCCAAAAATGGCTATGGACATTCTATATACAATATAGAGCCTTATAGAAGAGATTTATATCAGGAAAGTATGGTTTATTTAACCAGTGGACAACTGAAGAGGTGATGGGCACATTTGGATGCAATGTTTGGAAGACCATTAAAAGACTATGGCCACATTTATAAAACAACATATGTATTAGTGTTGGGGTTGGATGGAAGACAGAGTTCTTGAATGAAATATAGATAGAGGAAGACAGTTTGAGAAACTTATTCCCTCTTCTATATACATTGAGTATGCAGAACAATGACACTGTGGAACAAGCCTGGAGTCAACACGATTGGAATCTACCTTTTAGGAGAGCATTGAATGATTTTGAAATTGAGGAGGGTGCCAAGCTATTAGGGGTTCTTAATGATTTCCTAGGTACTTATTAGAGGTTTGATAAACCAATCATATATTATTATTAAAAGTGGGAAGCTCCAAAGTAAAAAGTTGAATTACCATTTTACCCTTATGCTTTCAAATGTTATTAAAATATTTAATCAAATAGTAAATAGTAGAATTTCTATAATATTTTGAGTTGGTATGCATGTGAGTAAATTAAATAGAAAAAATTAAAAATAGTAGTTAACATGTTTCATCGTCCAAATTAATTTATGTTCTTAACTAATATTTGTCTTTAATTTACAGTAATTGTTGACGTTTAAACTTTGTAAGTGAATCTTCGTATTCCAAAGCTATATTTTTTCCTAAAAATACAAACCTTTCAATAGTATTTTCATATAATTTTTGTGTGTGGAAGACTAGAGAAGCATTAATCAAGTGAAGAAAATTTCGAGACAAGAGGATTTGTGTCAAAATTATAAGGCATAATGTGATTATAGGGATGAATAACACTTCAGTTACTAGAATATCGGAGTTGGATGTATTTGTTTTTTTTTACTTATTTACCAAGATTAGAACTACGATAAGACCCCTCCATTTATGTAGTTGAATGTCACTTCCTTTAACTTGTCTTCCAAGATTTTAACTCTTTTTTTTTTTTGGTCAAAGGTTGAATGTTTGTTACTATAGCTTTGTTTCAATCCTCATTATCAATAAAAAGCATGAAAAAGATTGTCTTAGAATTTTTCTATTTTCATTCGTAGCCTTTGCTAAGCTTCCTCCTATGATATTTTTTTATTTGTATTTGTAATGTCATTTTAAGAATGTATTCGATTGAGGGTGTATTTTTATATATATAAAATAAAATAAATAGAATCATAATAATAGTGTATAAGGCATGTAAAAACAAACAAATAATGCCTACAAGATATTCTAATTTCAAATTATTAATAATTACATTTTTCGCACCTTAAATTTTAAACATTTGTAAAGAATTATTGTTACATGTTCTTTTGGATAAAATCTATATTTTTAGAATTTTTTTATTAAAATCATCATGAGATCCAAATCCCAAAGTAAAAAAAAAATGATACACCAAAATGCTTAAGAAATTAGAAATTTTTTAACTTCCAACGAAATATTGCTCCTATTATATTTTTAACAAAAAACGTAAAATATATTTTAACATACTATTAATTGTAAAAATATTAATATTGTCATTTTGGCTCTCCACTAAATTAATTTGATTTATTTAATAATATATCAATATTTTAATTATATAATGACATATTTAAATATCAACAGTTGCACTTTAATTCTTTAGTTATTTCCTTCTAATTAAGTTTCCTTAGTTATAAATTTGAATTACTTAATTGCATTCTACTTAATGAGAATGACAATTTCATCTTGGAAAAATCCTTTTGGCCAGAGAATTTGGTTAGAATGGTAAAATAACATATTTCACATTATGTTATTTTACCTTTTTGAACATATTTACCCTTTTAACTTTAGTACCTTTTGATTAAAAAGTGAAAAAAAGTCAGTTTATTTTAAAATAAAAAGGATATTATAGACTTTTTAATTTTATGGCCAAATTTTCTGGCAATTTAGCATTACCCTTTCATCTTCTACTAATTAATGTCAAACATTTTATCTTCTTGAAATGTCTATTCTGTAACTACTAATTTAATTTCAACATTTTTACTCAATTCTATGAGACAAGAGAGACATTTTTAAAAAATTAATCATAAGGTAGTGTGCCTCTCTGTTTGTTTTTGCTAATTTATTTTGTCTTTAAAAACAAATATAAATTTATATATCTAAATTATAATAAGGGGAGAACTAAATGTAAAAAAGTTTCTTCTTATGAGTTAACTATACACTATAAACATTTATCATTTTACTTTTCATATTTTTATCGTAACTCAAATACAATTTTAAAAGAAATTATGTAATGTTTTAATAGTTCATATTCATCGTTATGGAGTACACGTGCCTAGATACTAGTATGGAAAATACACAACAAAAGGGTCTATATAGTGAAATCATGCGATTGAAAGATGAACAATAATGTCCCACTGATTGAACCAACCTAAGCAAACATAGTAATAGTTATCTTGACCAACCTTAACAAGTGTTATTAATGCCATTTGGCTCCAATATAAAAACACTCATGAACTTGCAAACACTATATCAAATAAAATCCCTAATACAACAGTTTAAAAGTCGACCTGTAGGACAAGTATAAGTTATTCAAAGGAAAGAACTAATCACCTAATTTAAATGTGCTTCAGTCAATCAGACAGCTTGATAGAAGTTGTCATTTTAGATAGGACCCTTATTTTTCTATCTGGGACTCCTCGTTTCCGACCAAAAAGGTAAAATGGATATTCTTGACTGATCTGTGTTAATAATAAAATATACATACATTTAACTAACTGAATATCCTACTTCTGAGTATCTTTACAAAGTAAAAAAGCTTAATTCAGAAGAAAAAACAAAACTAGAATTAAAAAAGCTAAAACACAACTTAATTACCTTGAGTTTCAAAGGCAGCTGGTCATACTACAATCATATGAAGTCTAGAAAAATCCTGTCCAAAAATATCGTGAATACAAAGGTACATAGTGGGATAACAACTACATAGTGGGAGAACTAATAGCTTTTTATTCTTCTACCCCATATATCCACTATTCTATTTGTTCAAGTTTAGGCATATAGCCAGCATCCTTCTTATTGATGGTTAAATATCCCAACATATCATATATCATGCAGTACTGAGCAATCCAACTACAACCAACCTCCTTTGACATTCCCATTTTGCGCATTCCTCTTCTACCGTTATCGACAGACTCCCAGTTTCCTTCCTCTGCATATATATTTGAAAGAAGAATATGATAAACCAGAAATTTCATCACTCCCCTCTAATTAAAGCAGCTTACTGGAAAGAATTTTCCCCAATTCAAAATTTCTATGGACTCTGCAGGCTGCAAGGAGTGATCCCCATCTTCCTAAGACATTACCCTCAACACCCAACTATTTAGAAAAATTATGAGCTTCATCCAACAGTAAAACTCTCCCTAACATGTCAACCACACAAGAATAGTGTTGTGCTGTGGCTGAATCCTATATTCTTCACCAATCAGCTCAAATATTTAAAGACTTGTATCAACCAATCTGATGTAGCTGCAAGTAGACAAGACTGCTACAAAGGTAACAACATCTGGTTCTAAACCAGTCTGCCGCAGAGAGTAGAATGTGGCAATGCACGGGTTTACATACAAAAAACCATTTGGTCTCCGCGCAAGCCTTGAGAATAGAGGAATAAGTATATTGATCACATACGGATGAACCCACATATTTCGATCGAGAATAGAATGAAATGTCTTCATGGGGAAGTTGTTACAGATAAATCCAATTATTTTTGTGTTCCAAAAGACAGTTGATGGTTGAGGAATTGATTGAATAGTTGGCGGGCGAGATGGGGTTGGCCTTGTCTGCACGATTTGCTTAAACAAAAGTGAATTGTTTCGGGTTTTGAGTTTGTAAGAGTGCATTCTTGGTCGGTGAGGGGTAGAGATGAGTAATTTGGGACATGGGTTAAGCTCAAAGATGGAGACTATGAGAAAGTTGAAGGAAGAGGAAGAAGACAATAGTTTGGTCTTACAAATACTCATTCACTTCAATATTTAAATTTGTTTGTCCAGTTTCAACCTAACAAGTACTTCCTTCGTTTTAAAAGAATGACCTAGTTTGACTTTTTAATTTTATGGTTTTAAACATGCCACGTGGAAAGTTGAAGTTAAAGTGATGCAAAAAAAGGAAAGGGGCCATTCTTTTTGAAACATTATAAAAAGGAAATTTGGTTATTCTTTTTGAAACACACAAAAAAGGAAATTTGGTCATTCTTTTTTAAACAGAGGGAGTAACTTTAAAAAAAAATGAGATTCATTAATCTATATATGTTTATATCTATATTTATTCTAAATCAAAGTTATGTTAAATGTAACAAAATGTCCTTTACTTTTGTGGTTTTAAACATGTCACGTGGAAAGTTGAAGTTAAAGCGCTGCAAAAAAAGGAAACGGATCATTCTTTTTGAAACAGACTTAAAAGGAAATTTGGTTATTCTTTTTGAAATAGACTAAAAAGGAAATTTGGTCATTCTTTTTGAAACAGAGGGAGTAATGTTTTTAAAAAATTAAATTAATTAATCTATATCTATTTATATTTATATTTATTCTAAATCAAAGTTATGTTAAATGTACCAAAATGTCCTATAATTTTGTGGTTTTAAACATGCCACGTGGAAAGTTGAAGTTAAAGTGTTGCAAAAAAGGAAATGGTTCATTCTTTTTGAAACGGACTAAAAAGGAAATTTGGTTATTCTTTTTTGTACAAACTAAAAAGGAAATTTGGTCATTCGTTTTGAAACAAATGGAGTAATTTTTTTAAAAAAATGAAATTACTTAATCTATATCTATTTATATCTATATTTTTTCTAAATCAAAGATATGTTAAATGTACCAAAATGTCCTTTAATTTTGTGGTTTTAAACATGCCACGTGGAAAGTTGAAGTTAAAGTGTTGCAAAAAAAGGAAAGGGGTCATTCTTTTTGAAACAGACTTAAAAGGAAATTTGGTTATTCCTGTTGAAACAGACTAAAAAGGAAATTTGGTCTTTTTTTTTTAAACAGAGAGAGTAATCTTTTTTAAAAATGAAATTAATATATATATATATATATTACCTTAAAAACATGAGCTCCTAACTTGAATGTTGAATTACTATAATATCCCTAACCTAGGTTTTGACTTTTTTGTTGAGTTGTGATTTTTCCGATAAGTTGTGACTTTTTTCAAAGGGTTGTGATTTTTCGATGAGTTGTGGCTTTTCCAAAGAGTTGACACTTTTTCAATAAATTGTGACTTTTCCCAAGGGGTGTTACTTCTCGGAAATGTCATGACTTTTCAGATAAGACACAAAAAATATTTATTCATACTACCATTTGTTGACTATAAATAGAGGGGATTCATCTCATTTTTCGACCACAATTGTTTTTAATCTTCTACTCGTCTTCTTCTTGAATTTTAATTTTTTTGTGTGATTTATTTTCATTGAGTGAGTTCGAAGTTTAGTGGAATATCAAGTACCACTATTTTGATGAAGTAAGTCGTTCTATCCTAAAAGGGTATATTCCATAATCTTGGGTACTTGACGAAAATAATTTTGATGATATAATAATTATTTTTTTGCTTAATATATACATTAGTATGTAATGTTTCAATATATGAAGTTAGCAGGATAGAGTATAAATTTATTTATTTTTGTTAACAATTTCTCTCGTGATGTAGATATATGCTTACGAATATCTTTTTCCAAAATTTAGAGAATTGTTACGATTTTTTTATGCTTCAGACAAAATAATGACTTTATTTATCAATGTTATTTATGCGATTTAGATTGTTAGGAAGTTTTCTTTAGAATAGTTATTACTATATAAACATTGATCTTTTGTTTTACTTATTTACTATTTTTTAATATTTCAATATTTTAGACAAAGAAAAGTTCATATGACTTGTAATAACGTCAGTTGAAGTTTGTATTAGTTTATTTTTTATTATTTACTAGTAAAATTACCTGTGCTTCGCGCGGGAACTGAATATCACCGAATTTATAAATACCTAAAACCTATTGATTGGATGCCAGCTTTCTCTTAATTCGTGCACTTACATACAAATCTATAGGTAGTTCATCTCCTTCTAAGAAAAATATCCAAAGTTTCCATTTTTGATCAAATTCCGTCTAGTAAGCCTCGAGATCTTACAAATGTTGTTGAGAATCGTCATTAACCAATCATGTATCGAACGCACTAAAACTAAAACACTATATTATTTTACATAGAAGATTACGTAGTAACGAACATTAATAATGTAAAGGAAAGTGAAAATTATAATATCTTATCATTTATCATTAATAAGATAAAAATAAATTTATGACTGTAAAACAAATACCAGGATCTGTAGCATAAGCAATGGTGTCAGTGAACAACTCAACATATGCAAAGTACACAAATATTAAGAAGAAAAAAAAGAAAAATTAGAAGTTCAGAATTTTCGTTGTTTTAAAATTAGAGGAAATCCCTCCATTTATAGACAACAAAGAGTAGTGTGAACAAATGTTTGTTGTGCCTTATCGGAAAGGCATAACAATTTGGAAAAGTTGTAACCCATCAGAAAGGTCACAACCTTTCCTAAAAGTCACAACTCTTCATTGAAGTCGCAACTTTTTATGAAAGTCATAACTTTTCATAAAAGTCACAACTTTTCATACAACTAGCAACTTTTCATAAATGTCACAACTTTTCATGAAAGGGAAGGATAGTCTTGGAAATAAATAAATTAAAAGGAAATCCTGGTTTGTGGTGGCACCACATAGGCGGACATAGGGTTCTTTTTTATATATATACTAGTTAATTTAACCGCACTTCGTGCGGGCATAAATAATCTTTCTAATCTTTTGAACAACCTTTCCAATAATTGACTGTTATAAGAAAAAGAAAAGTAAATTTAAGTGGGTTTTAAGAACATTTTAACAGAAATTAAATGATTTGACATTTTCACATATCTCATTAATTTTAAATATATAATGAATGTTTAAAAATATCTAGATATCTAATCATTTTTATCTTTTACGTAATTTATCATAATATATGTTTGATGATATAATTGTCTTGTTAAGACTGAGTGATATTTTTATGTAGCGATTAAACATAATTTTTTCTATTTTTTTGTACATGAAAAATATAGAACTGATAATTTTATGGTTAGAATAACTCCTTCTTAAAAACAAATTATAGAAAAGTTTTCGATAATCAATATTAGTTATAAATAAGTTAAGACAGTTAAAATGTATACCACAACAACATAAATAAATTTTTTTAGAGACAATCTATGCGTGTGAGGTCAAACGTTCACCACTTTTCGTTATTGTTACTTTGTTACCTTAAATTTTTTTATAGAAGCAGAAAAATAAATTTGAAACAACAATAAAATAATATTGTTGAACCTTTTAGAAATTCATTCTTCATTAAACTGCTGCTCTGGAGGCCCTTCTAGATTCTTCATCAATGCAACTTTACGATTTTTTCAGAAATATGTATGTATAGTTGTTGCCTTTTGAAAGTAGAAGTAGATCAAAATGTTGGATTCTAGACTCATGTAAAAGAATATTATCGAACATTAAAAAATAAAAAATAATTCTAACCTAGACAACTTAAATGCTCAGTAATGACTTGGGACATAAAGGACAACAAATCTATGTAAATAGACATATCTTTTGTAGCTTAAGATATTACTTTTATTTAGAGCAAATTTTGTTTCATATTCTTCAAATTAAGCTGGCTGAAAATAGTCATAACTCACACCAAAAAAATTTAGTAGAGCTGAATTAGAAGGAAAAAAAGAAAAACATTAAAAGGACAAAAGCTTTGTCCAAGTGAGATCATATGCATATCAAACAAAAAATAATCAATACAATTTTGAGGAGACAACAAAACAGCGAGAAAAAACATATATTAAAGGGAGTAAACTATGAGATATCCAATGATGATAACAAATCAGTCTAACCAAAAAAGTTATCATGTTTTAAAATAACATACCTCAGAAAATTGACTAACACTTCAATCAACTTTCAATCTTTAAAGTACTCATAATATCTACTGATAAAATTTTAAAAAATAGATAACAACAACATAAAAACAAAAATATTGGCATTCAAAGTTATTAACTCTTAGAGGATTTTCTAAAGAACACTAAATCACATCCTTGTATGTGAAGAAATGACGTTGTTGATGAACATATTAGAGATTTTTAAGGGCTTTCTTTTCTTGTGCCTTCAACAATTCAAGTAGATAAAACTTTCTTGAATACCCAATTAACGTTTGTTATTTAATATGCACTAACAAATACTTATAACAATAATACTGCAGAAACATAAACAACAAAATTTAAAGCATGTAGTCAAAAATAACCATTAATAATATAAGCATAAATTAATGACTGTAAAAACATACCAGGATCTGTAACAATAGAATGAAACATAATGGAAAAAATCGAGCCTACTGAATGCACAATGTCCCCTTGATAAAAGTCACAACTTTTCATTAAAGGGGAAGGCTAGTTTTGGAAATAAAATAAATTAAAAGGGAATCCTGGTTTGTGGTGGCACCACATAGGCAGGTCTAGGGTTCTTTTTTATGTATATACATATATATATATGATATGATATGATTTAATAGCTAATTTTTATGAGATAAATATTTTCATAGATGGAAATATAATAACGTCAATCATATTTGTATATCAAATCTCTCCCGCTTTACACAAACACAAATTATACATTGTATTTTGTATAATTTGTGTTTGTATAAAGCGAGAAAGAAAGAAAGACTAAAAGAGAACTGGGAAGATTTGTACTTGAATAATTATAAGTGTATAGGACGAAGAGATATGTATTTAAATTTGTATATACAGTTTTCTCTTGCTTTATACAAACACCAACACAACTTATACATTGGTTTTGTATAAAGTGAGAGAGGGAGAGTGGCGAGCGAGATTCAAGGGAGAGAGGCGAATGACAAAGTGTTTGCCACAGGTCAAAGTTAATTTAAACTGTGGTTATTACATTTATTTTGAATTAATAGTTTGCTATTTTATACAATTTTCCCATTATGAATTGGATCGTGTTTGCAATTTATTTACATACTTGAACAATTAGACATTTGCAAGGTGCAAATTCTGCAATTGTAGCGTCTATAGGCTTTCTCATAATTTGGATATGCGAATTTGGGAGCAGAAGGTGAGGCTGTCTAGCAGGCTCCTTCTCTGACTATCCCTTTAAGGGACGTGCTTCCTTAGTCGCAAGAATTTCCTCCCTCTCGTGTTGTCTCCTCACAAGCACTCTTATTGTCATTTCATCCTTTCCTCATATCTAATTTGGCCTGAAGTCTTTCTTTAGCTATGTTTGGAAGGATATAAAGGTACTAACTAATTTTAGGGGAGTACATATAGATGGTTCTTTGGTTTGGTTTTTTCATTTACCAAATCAAACCAGCTATGTCGGTTTTATAACTTCATAAACCAAATCAAATCAATAAAAGTGTTGGTTTTTTGGGCAAGGGGTGCCAATTCACTTCCTTTGAATATGATTCATAACTTTATATATATTTTAGAAAGTTTTTTTTCATGTACCTATATACATATTGTATCTAATTTTACAAGCATTAACATGTTTTTGTACCATTTTATTTGTAGAATTTAGATTCCAAAAGCCTAAGGATTTGTTGGAGATTGGAAAATACAACTATTATGCATGCAATTTCAGCACTCCTTCGAAGCAGTATAAAGATAGTCCAACAATAGTATTCATGTTGGTAGCTAGAGATTATTTCTTCAAATCCGGCAATTATGGTAGTTGCATCAATGGCCAGAAGCTATACGTAAATGTAGCAGCTCCATTGAAGATGATGTTGACGATAAGATTTGAGATAACTAGCAAAGCGCATATTTCAAAGTTAGACAATAATAACCGGTTAATGAGTTCAGAAAGACTGTGATCTAATTGTATGTATGCATATATTTTCTTTCTTTTGTTTTTGCACACATATAGTTTGAGTCGAAGACAATTGGTTCAGTAGAACTCATAGAACCTGTGTGAGCTAATTCTTCTTCTAACTTTAAGTGGTAAAATCCTGATTTGCAGTCAAATTTACTAAAGTAATTATACCCTTGTATTTGTCTTATCTTTAATATTTTATTTGGTATTGGGTAATTATATGTTTTAGTTTTTGCATACTATTATCAAATATTATTTTTTGTTCTAAAGATTCTTCGTCTTGATGTTCTTCTTTAGTTATTATTTGTATATATGTTTCAGTCATTTGTTATATTATAGAATTCATTGTCTTATTCTATTTCTATATCATTATCTATTTCATTTTCTGATATTTCATATATGTTATCTTCACTTTCTAATTCATAATCTTTGTACTCTATCGGTGTATATTTTTTATCGTTTATTATTATTTCTGATATTTGTTTTTTCTTTGGATTTTTAGGTAATTTACAATCTCTAGCTATGTGTCTTAATTTTCCACAATTATAACAAGTACATTCCGTTAGTTTTCTCTTTGGTCTATATGGTCTTTTGGTTTTGTAGTTTTTTACATAGTATTTTCTTCTTGGTTTTTTATATTTATATTTTGATATGTATTTTTTATTATATTTCTTTCTATTTTTATAAGACCTATCCGTAAAACCAAATTGAGGTGTTGTTTTATTTTTGCAACATGCCAAGTTTTTTACTAATATTTTTTCCATTTTTATTTCTTCTTTATTTTTTTCACATAGTTCTATAAACCATCATTGCAAGAATTTCATTCTAGCTCCTAAGGTATCTGTTAATCCTGCTTCATTCCAACTTTTTATTACTTTTGAATTAAAAGGTTCTGGGAATTTTGTAAAATATAATTTCTTATTTCTTAACTTTCTTCTGTGCTATATGTTCCTTTATAATAGTATTCTCTAAATGTGCATGTATATTCATCTATATAACACATATTACATATTGCTAATTTTGTCATTAGATTTCGGTTTATAATTTTTTCTTTATTTTGTTCTTCTACTTCTGTTGTCATACTACTGAATTCATTTCTTATAGCTACTTCGTATTTATATAATATTTCCATAGTTGTAGTAGCTAATTCACCACTAGATTTTTTATTACTTCTTAAAAAATTTAAGCTTTCATCTGATAAATTTTGTAGAAATAATTTTATTGTTCCTATAAGTGTTCTTTCTATATATCATGGTGTTTCTGTCATTCCTATTTTGTTATCTATTAATTATTTTGATATATATCCTATCCATAATTGGATTGTTTTATTTATATCTGTTACACAGTCTAAATCTAAAAAATCATGTTGTTCAGTTATTGGTTTAGGTGTACATTTTTTATTTAATCTTTTATCCCATATAGTTTTTTCTCTATCATATTGTTCATAGTTTTCATTATAATATTTTGGATTTAAATTTTTTGGGTTTTTTATTCCTGATGTGCTAGGTTTTTCATCCATGTCTACCTCTCCTATATTTATTTCTAAATTCTTTGTATTATCTATGATTGCTAAGAGTTTCGTATATGTTTCGCTTGTTTCCGAATGTTGTTCTATATCATCGTCGTTTATTTCATCAATTCTTATTTCGGGTAGATTATCTTGGTTATTTTCTTCTTTTTCTTCTAATTCATCTTCTAAATGTAATTTTTCTTTAAATTTAATTATCTCATTTGCTAATTTTGTTTTTTGTTCCTTTTCTTTTTGTTTAATTTCATACATTTCTTTTAATATTGCCAGCTCTTTTTCTAGTTCTATTATTTTAGCATTTTTTACTTCTTCTAATTGTTGTAC
>JAJOOR010010839.1:0-46549 GCA_036250505.1 Solanum acaule
AATTTATTATTTTGATAGTCAAAATTATTTTTTCACTAACTTTCTTGTAAAATCTGTCAGATATCACCCCCCCCCCCCCACTTTTTTTTACAGATACAAAATATAAATTACAACATATCCAAAATAAATTATTTTGAATATTTTCTTTACTTTTTTTTTCATGCACGATTCTTTTTTTTATTTCTCATATTTTTATACTAAAGAATAAAATAAAAAATAAAAGAAGAATAATAAACTCATATAATGATAATCAATGAAGTAAAAAAATGTGTAAAAACAGTCATACATACTCCAACATGATTTTTTTTTTTTAAAAAAATAATCACTTTAGTTAGATAAAAGGGTATATGTGAGCCATTTTTTTAATGGTGAGAGTATATGTATCACGACCCGAGCCTACACACTGGACGTGGTCGGCACTCGAGAAGCATTACTGGTCCACAAGCAAACCCTCATCTTGGTTGACTACAAGCGGCTGACGAACTCAAGCATACAAAAGCTTAAAAACTGAATTAAATCCATTGAAATCCAATAGTGAACTTTAAGAAAGTCTGAACAATACACAAAAGAAAGTAAATACAGAAAACTCTTCAACTCTGTCTATCTATGAGGCCTCTACTATTATAGAAAAATATTGGGACAAGACCTACGGCATCTCAAAAGTACTAACTGAAAGGTAAAGGTAAAATCCTCCAGAATATAAGAAGACTCACCAAAGCTGACTGGAATATCAGATGACCTCAACGAAACACATGTTGATGATCCTGAATACTTGTATCTTCTTCATGAAACGATGCAGGCCAAATGGCTCAGTACGTGGAATGTACGAGCATGTAAGGGGAATTCTAAATCATAACATAAGCTTGAACATGATAAAAAGAAAACATACTTACCTCTTCTCAACTCACTCAACTAATTAAGTCAACCCAGGAAAACATAGTTCAACTCAACTAAAAAAAAATAGGGATCAACTCAATAATAAGATATTCAACCCAGTGAAATAAGGTTGAACTCAATAATAAGATACTCGACTCTGGGTACTCAACTCTAGATACTCAACTATGGATACAAAACTCAATATAAAGCTGCAATAAAAGATACAATATATCGAAAGCTTTGAAAACAGTAGATAGCAACTCAATGTATTAAAAAATACAATGTAACTTTATTTGTATGCAAGAATACAAAATAAACTATGTTTGTAAATAAAAATACAAAATAAACTCTATATATACAAGAATAAAAAATATCTATGTGGGAGTTTCTCTAACCGACAGCCATCATCATGAGCTATGTGATGATACAACGTCTCGCCCACGCTGCCAAAACTCTCCAATACTTTGTCAGGGTATAAGACCTACTAACTAAGTGGATCCACTAGTCTATTCTAAAAATCATTAAGGAATCATCTAAAAGGTATGACCCTTTCTACCCACGTTGGGTACATGGTTTATGGGGGTTGTGAGTTATCTGAACTCTCCCCCATATCGGTGCTCAATACTACACCAAAAATATACTAGCTCAAATGTTTAAAAACATAACTTTTTCAGTGGTTTGAGATTATTACTCAAATACTTTTCTCTTAAAAGATATGGTACTGAAACTGCTCAAAACTCTTTTGGAAATCTTAGTTTCTTCATATCTTAAATGTGAAAAATTTACTCTCGGGAATACTTAGTTCTCATATATCATTTTAAAGAAAATGAGCTCAACTCTGCTCTTTCACAAAATCATTTCCAAATCATATTAAAATATGATCATTGATGACTCGGGAAGTCATGCTGCATAAATATTGATGGTATATCTAGATACCATACTGCTCATACATTGATGGCATACTCGATTGTCATACTAAGGGTTTTTTAAGTTTTTCTGGGGAGCTCAATCCATGGACCTGGTCCGCAGACCGTGGTCTTACCTATGGTCCATAGGTCCTGGTTGTGGGTCTGGCTTTTCAGGGGATTTTCTGCGGACCACGATCCACGAATTATGGTCCTACCTTCGGCCCAAAGGTCTAGGCGTAGGTCAACCCTTAGCTGAATTTTCTAGGGGTTTCTGGGTGGGTTGCAGGTGGCCAACCACGGAACCCACCTACGGTCCGTGGGTGGCATTTGAAACTTCTGAAAAGCTTGTTGGTTGGTCTTTCTAGGGTACGAGGTGTTACATTATCTCCCCCTTGGGAACATTCATTCTCGAATGAAGACTAAACTAGCTGAATATGGAGGGGAAGAGCAGCAACCCTACCATTACATACTGGAAACTGATTTCTGACTGAATTAAGTTCCACGAACATGCAAATACGCTGAAAATGCAATTATAACTGATGGTACATGATACTAAGACTGAAACTATGCAGGAATGACTGAAGAAACTAGAGAGGAACTATTACCTCAAGTTAGAATGGAATTGGAAGGAAAGAGATGAGGATACTTGGCCTTCGTGACTGCTTCTGCTTCCCAAGTAGCTCCCTCTACGGACCGAATCCTCCACAAAACCTTAACTAAAGCGACTTCTTTGTTCCTCAACCCTCGAACCTGACGATCAAGAATCTCAACTGGTACCTCTTCATAAGTGAGACTATCCTTCACAACCACACTTTCTAAAGGTACAATAGATGTTAGATCACCCACACGCTTCTTCAACAACAAAATGTGAAACACCAGATGCAGTGCTGCTAGTTCTGCTGGCAACTCTAACACATATGCCACTTTACCAACTCTTTTCAAGATCTTGTCAGGGCCTACATATCTAGGACTGAGCTTCCTTTCTTGCCAAATCTCATCACCCCCTTCATAGGTGACACTTTCGGAGAAACCCAATCATCAACTTGGAACTCCAAGTCCCTTTTCCTTGCCTCTGCATAGGACTTCTGGCGACTCTGGGTTGTCTTAAGTCTATCTCTAATGAGCTGAACTTTTTCCATGGCATCATGAACCGAATTTAGTTCTATCAAGGCTGCTTCACCTACTTCAAACCAACCTACTGGAGATCTACACCTATGCCAATATAATGCCTCATAAGGGGCCATCTGAATGGTGGAATGGTAACTATTATTATAGGCGAATTCTATAAGAGGAAGGTGATCATTCCAACTACCCTTGAAATCAATCACGCAAGCTCTCAACATGTGATCTAAGGTCTGAATGGTATGCTCTATCTAACCATCCGTCTATGGATGAAATATTGTGGTAAGATTAACATGAGTACTAAGACCTTTCTGAAATGACTTCCACAAATAAGAGGTAAACTGAGGACCTCTATCTGAGATGATAGACAAAGGAACCCCAGGCAACCTGACTATCTCATTAATGTAAAGCTTGGAGTAGTCCTCAGCTGAATTTGTAGTCTAAAAGCCAAAGAGAGTGCAGACTTAGTAACTCTGTCAACTATCACCCAAATGGAGTCATGCTGTCTACGAGTATGAGGTAAACCTGTGATGAAGTCCGTGTTGATCACTTCCCACTTCCAAGTAGGAATGTTGATCTCTTGAGTCATACCTCATAGCTTCTGATGTTCTACCTTCACTTTCTGGCAATTAGGGCACTTAGCCACAAAATCCGCTATATCCCTTTTCATACCATTCCACCAAAAGACTTCCAGCAAATCACGGTACATCTTGTGGCGTCTGGATGAATAGAATACCTGAAGTTATGGGCATCTGCAAGAATCTACAGTCTCAACTCATCCACCTTAGGAACACATAATTGACCCTGATAGCGAAGCACACCATCTCCCACTTGGGAGAAAACTTCAACTCTCTGCTGATGAACTACACCCTTTAGTTGAAGAACTATAGGATCATTTTCTTTCTTTTCCTTAACCTCCGCTACCAATGAAGATTTTGCCCCATTCTGAACTGTTACACCACCATATGATATGCTCATAAGGCGAACTCCCAAGAGAGCAAGCCTGTGATTATCTTTTGCTAATTCATTTCTTTCTTCCTCAACATGTGCTACACTACCCATAAATAGTCTACTAAGAGCATCTGCTACTACATTGGCCTTACCAGGATGGTAATGCACACTTATAGCATAATCTTTGAGGAACTCAAGACATCTCCTACGCTGAAGATTCAACTCTTTCTAGGTGAACACATACTGAAGGCTCTTATGGTCGGTGAACACATCTACGTGAACACCAAACAAGTAATGTCTCAAAATCTTAAGTGAAAACACCACTGCTTCAAGCTCGAGGTCATGAGTCGGATAGTTCTTCTCAAGAACCTTAAGTTGTCTAGAAGAATAAGCTATAACCTTACCTCGTTGTATCAACACACAACCTTGGCTGACTTTGGATGCATCACAATAGATCACATAACCGTCTAAACAATCTGATAGAGTCAAAACATGAGTTGTAGTCAACCTAGTTTGTAGTTCTATGAAACTTTTCTCATAATCATCTAACAATTGAAACTTAATCTTTTTCTTACTCAACTTAGTCAATGGAGAGGCTATGGATGAAAGTCCTTTCACTAAACTTCTGTAATAACTTGCCAAACCCAAGAAACTTTTGATATCTATAGGAGAAGTAGGTCTGGGCCATTGTTTCACTGCCTCTATTTTATGAGAATCTACTCAAATCCCTTCGCTAGACACTATATGCCTAAGAAAAGCAACTGACTGCAACCAAAACTCACCTTTGCTAAATTTAACAAATAACTGGCGATCTTTGAGAGTTTGCAGGACAACCCTTAAATGAGTCTTATGTTCTTCCTCATTCCCAGAGTAAATGAGGATATCATCAATAAAGATGATAACGAATAAGTCCAAGTACTGCTTGAACACTCCGTTCATCAGATCCATGAAAGCTACAGGAGAATTGGTTAGTCCAAATAACATAACAACAAATTTATAACGACTATAATGAGTTCCAAAGGCTAATTTTGGGATGTAAATATCTCTGACTCTGAGCTGATGATAACCGGATCTGAGGTCTATCTTTGAGAAATGACTAGCACCCTGAAGTTGGTCAAAGAAGTCATCAATCCTAGGGTAGGATACTTATTCTTGATTGTGACTTTATTCAACTTCCTATACTCAATGCACATTCTGAGAGAATCATCTTTGTTTTTCATGAATAACACTTGTGCACCCCATGGGGAAATACTAGGTCTCATGAAACCCTTATCTAAAAGGTCTTTCAACTGCTCTTTCAATTCCTTAAGCTTTGCTGGAGCCATTCAATAAGGAAAAAATAGAAATAGGCTAGGTATTTGGAGGAGATCAATTTCGAAGTTGATTTCCCTTTCGGGAGGAACTCTAGAAAGATCTTTTGGAGACACTTCTGGGAACGTTCCCATTAACTACTGGAACTGACTCAAGAGTTGGAGTTTCAAAGCCTGAATCCTTAACCTGAACCAGATGATGGAGATAACCCTTAGAGATCATCTTTCTAGCCTTAAGGTAAGAAATGAATCGACCCATAGGCGCTAATCTACTACCCTTCCATTCTAAGATTAGTTCGTCTGGAAACTGAAAACGAACAATTCTAGTTCTACAATCGACTGGGGCATAACAGGAATTTAACCAATCCATGCCTAGAATGATATCAAAGACTATAATATCTAACTCTACAAGATCTGTTGAGGTGACTTTCTGAGAGACTGTGATAGGGCAATTTTTGTATACCCGTCTAGTTATAACTCAGTCACCGACTGGGTAGAGACTGAGAAGGGTTCTAAGAGAGTTTCTGTACTAACATTGAATTTGATTGCTATATAGGGAGTTACAAAGGAAAGAGTAGCCACTGGATCTAAAAAAGGATAAACATCTAAGTTAAAAACTCATAACGTACCAGTGACCACATCAAGAGAATATTCTTGATCCTGGCGATCCTGGAGAGCATACAACCTGATTTGGTGTTGTCCCCCACCTATACCAGATGAGTTACCCTGCTGAGTTGGGTGACCTGCTGTGCTGCTGAAGTTGTAGATTGAGTCGTACCATTATTGCCTCTTTGACCCTATTTAGAAGAAGGACAATCTCACAATTGGTGACCCGACTGACCACACCCAAAACATCCTTCCTTTCCGGCAAGACACTCTCTCGGTTGGTTCTTACCACACTTTGGACAAGTTGGGTAGGTTCTGGTGCCTGAAACACTCCCTTAAGACTTAAAGCCTGATGCCCTACCTTTCTGATCCTGTTGAAACCTGGAAGATGGAACACTGGCTGATAAAGGTGCAAGGGCTGAAGACTTCTACTGAAACTCCGAGCAATTTCCACCACCTGATTTTTGTTGAGAATACTCATAATTACCTATCCTAGACTTCTTATTATCCTTAGTTTGTTCCCTAAGTTTATCCCCCTCAACCTTCTGAGCATGAGTCATGAGCCTAGAGATGTTCATATTTTCCAGCAACATCACATTTCTACACTCTCTTTTCACTAAGTCGGATACCACATACAAAAACTTGTTCATTTGAGCCCTAGAATCGACAACCATGTGAGGGGCGTACCTGGAGAGTTGGGAGAACTTGAGTCTGTACTCTTGGATGGACATGCTACCTAGCCTCAAATTCATGAACTGTTGAACTTTTGCCTCCCTCAACTCTCTTGGGAAGATCTTGTCTAGAAAAGTCTCACTAAAATACTCCCAAGTGATAGGGGTGTATCTGTACCCCTGTTTTCTTTACATTGAGTAAACCAGATGTGAGCTACATCCTTAAGCTGGTAGGATTCCAACTCTACCCTATTATTACCAGTCACTTACATCACTTCAATGATCTTCTGGACCTCATCTCTAAGGTTTTGGGGATCCTCACCAATTTGCGATCCTAAGAACTCATGCGGATTCATCCTAACAAAATCTAGAACCCTGGCTGCCACTGATCCACCACTAGTATTTGCAGAAACTGAACCTGCTGGTTGTTTTTGTTGGTCACACTCTGAGCAAAAAGCAGAATCACATTACGAAACTCTGCATTCGAAACTTCCTTATCTAGGACTGGAGGAGCTACGTTAGCGTTGCAGGCATTCACATTCCTTCTGTAAGCTCTATGAGGAGGCATGATCTGAAAGAGCATAACGATAGATTAGAAAGAGAGATCATACCAACGCACGATAAGAATATCAAGAAAAATGGATCCTAAAACACTTTGTAGCCTCCCTCTCATTAGATGTGGTGGACTTCACACCCATGAAAAAGACTCTACTTAGTGCTGCTTTTCAGACATCCTAGGACTCTTAAACTGTAACATCTCATAAATTGAAATATCTAGGAAGAAGCTAAGAATTGGAAATAGTCATTTTTGGAAAGTATATAAAAATCTGGAAAATTGTGAAGTATGTTGAGTTGAGTTTTTGGTCAACTTCAAATGCCCATAACTCCTAGCTCAGAATGAGTTATATGTTGTTCCAGATATCGTAGGAAAGATCATGGAATAATCCTTCCAACTCCGCCAAGTTTGTGCGATTTCAAGTTTGTATGAGTGAGATACGCTTATTTGAAGTTGGCCTGTTCAAATAAGGAAATGTCTAATCTGGATTTTGGAAGGATAGTTTGGTCTTTTCCTTACCCAATTAATTTAATTAGTTTTAGTGAATTAATTAAGGGTCAAATCAGAATTTGGTCAGTTTAGAGAAATTGGAAATTCATGCTAGGGCTTGGAGAAAGGAGAAAATAGGAGAAAGGAGAAGAAAAGCTCAAGATTCACCTAGATCGTGCGATTTGGTTGTGGATTTCGCCAAGGAACTAATCTTACAAAGTATGTGAGGCTTTCATAACGTTGTGTTCGTTCACCCACATGCCAAACATGTTTATTTCCACGTGAATTCGTCCTAAAAGAGTTTGAAAGTTGATTTTCTTGATATGTATTCTTGAATTTTATGTCGTTCTTGAATTGGGCTGAGATTGAGAAGTTTCTGAGATCGTTACGGCAAATTGTTGAGTTGGTTGGAGTTAGGTTCTTAGGTACATTTGTTGGGTATCTGTATCTAAAATTAATTTGGGAAAAAGAACCGATATTGGGCGAATTGGGGCATGAAAACGAAGAAGGAAATTAGTCGGGCAAATCTGGGCACTGGCTCAGCTTCGCGGACCTGCTCCCCAGATTTGGGAAAAATTCTTTCACGAAGCGGAGCGATCACGGACCATTCTACCTCAAAAAGTATTTTCGTGACCAAATATTTAAATACATCTCTGCGTCGCGGACCTGCTTATAGTCAGTGATTTTTTTTATCTTTTCTCATGTTTAGCTATATAACAACACTCCTAAACATTATGAGATCTTTCCTATCACAAATCACAATCCTTGAATCCATAATTCAATTCAAGGAAAGTTAAGAGTCAAGTTTAGAAGTTAAGAAGCAAGTCAAGAGAAGTTCATTAAAGTTTTTCAAAAGTCTTTCACAAACGTTTTAACTTTGTTCTAAGACTTAAGTTTTAAGTTAAGCAAAGAGTAAAGAGTTGAGTTCATTTCTCCAAAAGTTATAGGGAACTAAGTATTCCCAAGAGTTTAAAATGTTTTCACATTTGAACAAGAAAGGGAAACACCGATTTCCAAGAGTGCTTTTAAGCTAAGTTTTGAGTAATTATCTCAAAACAAAGAAGGAAGTTTGTTTTAAAAACATATAAGCTAAGAATATTTTGGGAGTAGTATTGAGCACCGATATGCATGCGAGTTAATATTAACTCAAGTCTCCAAAACCCATGTAGCCATCATGGGTAGTAAAGGATCATACTTTTTAGATGTCTCCTTAAGATGCTTTTAGCATAGATTAGTGGATCCACTTAGTTAAGGCGTTCTATATGACGGCAAAGTATAGGACAGTTCTGGTAGCGTGGGCAAGAGGTTGTATCACCACTAAGGCTCATAGTGGTGGTTGTCGATTAGAGAATCTCCCACATACACTATATTACTTTATTATATGAGTAAAGTTGAGTTTGTTATTGCATTTTCTTTAACGAACTAAGTTGTTTTCTACTGTTTCACAAATTTTCCATAAATTGCATGGGTTTTATTGCTTTTTATTGAGCTAAGTTATTCATAAGTTGAGTAAAGCCAAGGTAAGTGTTTCTTTCAGATTCCTTCAAAGCTTATGTTATGTTTAGCATTCCAACTCGCATACTCGTACATTTAATGTATTGATGCCAGTTGGCCTGTACCGTCTTATGATGCATACACAGGTAACAAGGATCATCACTTAGCGCCTCGCTAATCCAGTTGAGCACTCAGAGTCACTTGGTGAGTCTTCTTGCATTTTAGAGGACTCCTTTTACTTTGCTTTCAGTAATTCATTATTAGGATGATGGGGGGTCTTGTCCCGACACCCCTCTTTGTTTTAGAGGCTTCATAGACAAACATACAGATAGTTATAATTCTTTAGTTGTATTCATTTCAGTTCTATACATTTAAGACTTTGTTTGCCATTTTGGATAAGATATTATTTCTTGAAGTTATTGCATGAGTGATACTTCTTGTATTTAAGTCTTCCTCTGAGTAAGTAAACCAGACCAAGGTTTCGCTTAGGGCCAGCAATGGTTCACAAGTGTCGACCACGTCCGGGGTGTAGGCTCGGGGCGTGACATAAACCTAGTGCTCTGATACCATGTTGTCTCCTCGAAGCTACCCCCAGGATGCAGACACGGGACCTAGGATCACGAGTGACCCCAAGCTAACCCTACTCGTATATCATAAGCATACTTAAAGATAATAGAATTATGAAAGTACTGCGTGGAAGCTTAAATCATGATAAAACTAAAAAAATAGGGAATACCCATTACTAATTGAATAAATAAACTGTGAGTTCAATGACAACTTTAATATCAAACTCCAAAGGTAAAACTGAATCTAACTATGTCTGAAATAAAGCCTCTAACTGACTAGAAATGTTGAGACATACCCCAGCTAGATCTAGCAAAACTGAAACTAAAGACTGAAAGTAGAAAGATAATCATGTCAATCATCCTCGAAGAATGAGGACTCACCACTGATGCTACTGAAGTGGAGATCGGGAACCGATCTATGCGTGGTCTGAATATTGAGGACCTGAACATACATCACGAGAAGATGCAGCACAGAGTATGCGTCAATAATTGAAAGTACTGAGCATGCAGGATAGAATAAAGGTGAACAATATAAATAACAGAACAAAGCATTTAACTAAGCAATGATGTAAGATGAGCGTGATACTATACTGAAAACACTGAACATGAACTAACGGCATGCAATGACCAAGTTTATACATGCTGAAACTAAATACTGAACTATAACGGGTTTCCCTAGTCAATGCACTAGAATCTAACTGTGGGAGCTACTAATAACCGACATAAAACCACATGAGCTAAATGTGGATTCTGATATATACACCCTGCCAGAGGTATAGAGGCATTACTGGCATGATCACTAAAATTGACACCCATAAAGGGACTTAACCTATGGGGGCACAAAGTTCTGGGACTATGAGGATGACTGACCCTTGTTCAACTTGGTATAAAGCCTACTCCCAACTGAACAAGTGCAAATTATAACATAACTCAAGTAAACTGGATAGCTCAATAATCTAACATGCAATTCTGAAAAAGCAACATTTATTTCTGATAATGAAACATTCGAAAACTGATGCATTTATATCTATTTATCTGTCCTAGCTAATGTAATTCATGAACTAAAAGAACTACATAACTAGGGTTCTGAGTTTATGCAAGAATCTACGTAAAAACAATACTAAGACATGATAATCTAATTAGGAATGTTAACATAACTAAATCATAGTAATCCGCTAAAATTCTAAAAACCCTAGGTCTAACATTTTGTAGAGAATCAAGAATCTGACTGAATTCTCGGGACCTAATGGGTGAAAGGAATCCACTAGTGAAATCCCACATATCGGGTGACGAATTCTACAGAAAAATCTTTCAATTTCGGGGCTAGAACTAATGAGAACTTGTTACATTCTTGAACTAGGGCTGCTTGACTTTTCCCTCTTGTTTTGCTCTAAGATTTATGATTTTTTGTTGAATGATTGATTAGGTTAGGTTCTAATTAGTTTACTAGGCTAAAACTTACCAAAACTATGTAGTTTAACGGTTAAACGACGTAGTTTAGGTGTCCAATGCATAGGGAAAAGACTAAAATGTCCCTGACTAAAAAGTTGTCGGGCCCAACCAATGGACCTAGTCCATGGACCGTGGTCCCACCTACGGTCCGTCCTGTTCATTCGTTGATTGGCTTCAGAGAATGAGATCTGCGGACCATGATCCATGGATTGTGGTCCCACCTATGGTCCATAGGTCCTGGCCGTGGGTCGTGGTCCACGGACCGTGTTCCTACCTACGGTCCGAAGGTACTGGTCATGGGCTTAGGTTTTCTCAAGTTTTTCTGCAGACCACGATCCACCGACCGTGGTCCCACCTACGGCCTGTAGGTCCAGGCGTAGGTTAACCCTTATCTGAATTTTCTGGAGGGTTTCTGGGTGGGTTGTAGGTGGCCAACCACAGAACCCACTTACGGTCCGTGGGTCACCCTACGATCCGTGGGTGCCACCCGTCAGTGGCATCTAAAACTTCTGAAAAGCCTGTTGGTTGGTCTTTCTATGGTACAGGGTGTTACTTAACTCTATATATTCAAAGAGATATGGTCGTTTGAAGTTGACCCAAGTAGAATTTTACTTCAAACCTTAATTGATAAGGAAACTTCACGAACACTTATCAAGAACTCATCAAGAAATTAAATTGCTCAATATTTATGGATATATTCGCAAAAGACAATCATGATTGGTGTGTGGGTGATCAAACCCAACACTATGGAAGTTTACATATGATGAGTCCACAATTTGGACTTATTTAGGGATATATTTTGATTGAATTAGTGTACTTAAATGGGTATTTCGTCTAAATATCTGATGTAAATCCTTATGTTTTAGGTATTTGACTTGACAGACAAAGCATGGACGCTATCGAGCAAAAAGGAACAAAGTGGCTGAAAGAAGGAAGAAAAGAAGGCCTGAAGATCGCCTAATCCATTAGGCGAGTCGCCGAAAGTCCCCAAATCTCGCCTACTATTTCAGTGTGCTGATCCCTGAAGGAAAAGATCAAGTTTAGGAGGAAAGGGAGCAGTCGGCGCATCACCGAGCAGTTCCGCGAAGCAGTTCCCTGTCACCCAATGAACCAAAACGCGAAGATGCTGAAGGCAAAAGCTAAAAGGTGAGGAACCAGACCAAAGGGCGGATCACCGAGTGTATCGGCGATCCCGACTAACTGCACCGAGTGATCCTTCGTAGCACAAAATTTGGAAAACTATAAATACCAATTTATTTTTGTAGCTTAGTATCAATTTGTAGAAGATTATTACTGAGACTTAGAATATTTTCAATTTTTAGTTCTTAGAGTTTTTGGGAGACATTGTTCTTGAGCTTGAAGGTTTTCAACTTCAAGAAATTGGAAGTGGGTATCCAAGAATCTTCATCTTCGACGTGTTTAAAGACATTTTCTATCGTACCCACTTGATGGAAACACTTGTTGGTATTGATTTCTATCTCTTTTTCATGTCTAGCTAAAACTCCAATTCTTAGGGTGTGATTTTGTGAATATGGGTTAAATTTACTGTTGGGTAATGCGTATTGTTAGTCTATTTGTTGTTTAAATGTGATTTAATTTAGTAGTTATGTTTGAACTTAATGGGATTGTAGTTGCAAATACGATTTCATCTTAGTGTTTTTGGTTGCCTGAGACATAGGTTTTAAAACTAAGACTACTAAATCGATAGCCGGTGGTTATAGGGTTGTCATGGGTTCAGCTCGAGAGAGTGAATCCTAAACCTTCTCCCACACATTCAGCTAGAGAGAGTGAATGGGCTAAGGCGGAGGTTGTGCTTAAGTGCTGCAACTCGGTGTTCGAGATAAATCGAGTTAATTCGAGGTAAGTTGCTCCAGAGAAAATTTACCCCCCACTAAAGTCTAGCTTAGTTACAAATATTTAGCGATTTACTATTAATAGCATTTACCCAATAGTATATTTTATCACATATTCGTATCACATCCCAAGAATCCCGTCTCCCTATCTCGCATCTTTATATATTTGCTATTTTTGTTCATTAGTTGAATATAAACCCCCCATTCATAATTAACATTGGTGTCACTTTTTTATTTAATATGCTTTTATTCGTTAATGTTTATAGGCACGATTGATTAGAACATAATTTTACTTTTCTATTAATTCTTGCAACCGCTCCCTTGGGACTCGACCCCCACCCATTCGGTTGGGTTATATTGCTACACATGATCATTGACACCTGAATTGGTAGTCGTGTCTTTGATTACGTCAAAATGGCGCCACTGCCAGGGAGTGGTGTTAGTTGAGAATTTTTAGTTTTGTAGAATTTTTGTTCTTCTTAGATATAGTTCTACTTACTTAATTTTTTTATTTTGTTTTGCTTCATTGTATTGGAACACAGGAAGTATGAGTGTAAACGGCAGCAATGGCATCTAAGTAGGCCATCAAGACGACATCGAAAACCTCAACGATGTCCATGAGCCTCATGCTAATGACCTCCATCTCATGGGCGGTATTGGTGCTATTCGCTTGCCTCCGGCTGAAGGGAATGCAGTATTTCACATCACGAGTACCATGTTGCAACTCTTGCGCAACTAAAGGGGCTTTTCAGTGGTTTCGCTCATGAGGACCCTCATTAGCATCTTAGAAACTTAGTGGATGTGTGCGGACCGTTCTCTTTCAAGTACATCTCCCAAGAGTGGGTCTGGTTGAGGTTATTCTCGTTCTTGTTGATGGGAGAGGCGTGCAAGTGGCTGGCTGAGTTGCCACGTGAATCCATCACTTCGTGGGAGGAGTTGGTAACCGCATTACAAGTGCGATATTTCCCTCCTTCGAAGATAATGACTCTTTAGGATAGCATTCAGAGCTTTAAGCGTGTAGAAGCGGAGCCTATACAAGAAACTTGGCTGCGATTCAAAAAGTTGGTTCTTCAATGCCCAACCCATGGATTGCCTGATAACGTGCTACTGCAGTATTTTTACCGGAGTCTGGATTCGGTAAATAAGGGTGTTGCGGACCAACTCTCTCCGGGAGGTTTGATGCAACAACCTTATGTGCTAGCTGCATAACTTTTAGATGGCATGACTACCATAAACAGGGCGTGGTAAACCCTTGAAGACCAGGTCTCCCCTCTCACATTCAAGATAACTAAGGAGCAGATGGAGAAAGACCATGAGAGAGACCAAAGCATGGCCAAGATCATGATGCAACTTGACATTTTATCTAAAAATGTCATGGGGGCTGGTACCCATGGTGTCAATGTCGTGGGGGTCGGGTGTGCAAATCCTGAGGAGACAAAGTTTGAAGCCTTGTATAATGAGGAAGTAAATTTTCTAGCCAACCAAGACGGTGGTTATCTTTCAAACTACCCTAGGCAAGGTTGGTAACCAAGGTTGGGCTAGAGAGGATGGTTGGAAGGATCGCGACAAAGAATGGAGGGACCGAAATCCTAACTGGAAGGATGGGGAGAAGGACAGATATGTCCCTCCCTATAAGCGCCAAAGCCGAAGGATTCGGAAGGTGATAGGTCTGAGGATATACTCTCTCGTATCCCCAACAAAGTTGAAGGGTCAGACGAGATTTTAAAAGAAATGGAAGAAGATGTGTCTACCGTTAGCCAAACCGTCACCTCCCACTCTGTGTCGATCAAGCAGTTGGAGACCCAAATGGGTCATATATCGTCTCATCTCAATCCGAGACAGTAGGGGGGTTTGCCTAGTGATACTATGGCTAACCCCAAGAATGAGGTTTGAAGGTGGACTTGCGTCGTGCCAAGATGTTAACTAAGGCGTTGTTTGGGAGGCAACCCAAAACCCTTTTATTGCTTTTTGTTTGTTTGTAAAATATTGGTGTGTTGGTTGTGCAGGATGAAGTATGGGAATTGTTAGGAAAGAAGGAGATTGGCGATCAAAACGGTCCAAGTCAGTGCATCACCAAAGAGGTCGGCGACCCCGACTCAGACTGCCATTGGACTAAAGACAACTTTGAGAGAGAGTATGTAAAACTCGACGGGCCCACAAAATTATTGGCGAGTCACCGACCTGGTCGGCAATTCCGATTCTTACCGCCGTTTGGACTCCTAAATTGACTGGGGTTCTGTAAAACTCGGTGAAGTAAGTGATTGCTCAGCGTGACGCCGAATGGATCGGTGACCACGACTAATGTCGCCGAATGGGCAAGAACTGGACGGTTTTTGAAGCTAAAGATTTAAATTCTCAAACTCTTTCACTTTTATTCATTTTCATTCTTCCAACCTCACACAGGCACATTATTCCCTATATTTTTGCATTCTTTGAGTGTGTTAGTTCTCGATTTGTGCTCAGAACTTCGATTACATTGCTGCCTAGCGATTCAATCCCAATTTAGTCAGCATTAAAGGTTGGTTTCCGAACCCTGAGCTATTTTTATCTATTTCGTACTCAAGTGCAATAATCTTATCATGTTGTTGTGTACTGGACCTCTCTGATAGAATCAGTAGGTTTGAATGCCTGATTTAATTCGATATTATTGCCCGTAATGTTTTGATTGTTGAAATCCCATAAGTTTGTGCTTAAAATGAAGTAAGTTTTTTGGGTATCATGCTTGGGTGTTACGGGTTTGAGCTTAATTTAACTAGTGCATGCTTTGATGTTGTTTTCGGGGATTGCGGGGTTGAATTCGAGAAGTTGGGTTGAAAATAGGCACGTTGGACCATTTGGCGAGCTGCTTTAAGCTCGCCGAACCACTCGGCGGTTCACCTAATGTCCCCATCTCACCTTTAATTTCATGCTGAGTGTGTTGTTAGAGTCTGTAACTTTCAGCGAGAAGCCTAAGGTCGTCGAAGGAACTTGGCAACTCACCGAAAGTCTTCTTTCTCGTCCTTGTCTACTTCCTTGTATCCCTTTGCACTATAGCTTTCAGCTAACTAACCCTTGATCACCGAATGACGTCGGTGATTCATCGACCGAGTCGGCGAGTGTGCCTGTAACTGATTTTCTGTGTATCTATAAAATATTTTTCTAACCTTGTTTGCAAACATGGCCAAACCTAAGGTTGAAGGTGGAAATAGGCCTCACCGAACGAAGGGAAAGAGAATCGTCTCCAATGTAGAGGCAGTTGCATCCAAAGGCAAAGCTACCAAACCTCCCACATCTGGTGGGAAGAAGGATAAAGGAAAGGGCAAGGAAGCCCGGGGAGTCTATGCATCTTCTTGTCGGAAGCCCATTTCAACTATTCCACGAAACCCTAATGTTCCTTCATGGGCCTCGGCGTTCTATGCAGTTGTGCAAGCCTTTTGAGCGGATTCGCAGGTGGTCACTCGTAGTGGGCCTGACACTATTGATACTTTTGAGATAGTTCCGGATACTGATACCCAGATCTCGAACACTACTCCGAGCACTGATGCCCAGACAGATGGAGTGTCTGCTTAGACATGATCCCCTCTTTACCTCCCTCTCTATCTTACTTTATTTTAAATTTTGGATAATGTTGTTTGCATTTAAGGAGAAATACTTTCATTTGTGATGGGTAAGGCCCACCTTTGTGTGCTTTTGTGACTAATGTTTTGATCGTGTATTTGGGTTGTGAGCCATTGTGTTGTGTTATACACTGCTTTTCACAGATGTCTGAGCTTGTGGCTCCTTTCGCTTTAATTGGAAATGATTTTGAACCCTTCCAAAAAACTTTGCCCACTCTTGTATGTACTTGAATGTGGTTGTCTTTAGCAAATTTGAGTCTCGGTTTTGATCCATATCGGTGACTCAAATATTGCTCATAATCGAACGAACATGAATATGCGGCTACAATGAGACCAAGTGAAGTTACATAGACAATATGTGAACTCTTTGGATCTCGTTGTAACTAGCCAAGTATCAAATTGATTCTCTTGTGATGAACATTGCACACTAGCAAAAGTGTGAAGTCTTGTTTGACTTTGGTATCGATGCCTTGTGTGATGAGCTTACTGTAAACCATACATGATAACACCTAGAATTTGCCCCGTTGGTCCGATCAACTAAGTAAGGCTATCTCTTGATATGATCTTAGGCAACTTCGAAGAGTGTGAGCCAATTTGACATATACATCTTTTGTAACCTACATTGTGAATGTGTGTGAACCTCTTTTGAACACCCCTTGAGCCTTACCCTTCTTTGGAAGAAACTTGATGAAAACATGACCTCTCTTAATCCACTACCTATAATCCTCTTGATTTGTGGTTTATTGAATAGCCAACTTAGGCCAAAAGCCTAAGTTGGGGGTGTAGTGAAAAGAAAAGGACAAGTCAAGAAGTGCAAGGAAAGTCTCCTTTAACCCATGGTGTTGAAAAAATGGAACCCCTCCATACAAAAAAAAGAGAAAAAAAGAGAAGAAAAAGTCATGGAATAAAGTACAAAAGAAATAGGGTTTCCGAACAATCCATGGAAAGTGAATAATGGGATGACTTATGAGCACTAAAGAAAATGATGAAAGAAGAGGAAAGTGAGTGTTGTGAGCACCACATTTCATGAGGATGAAAGTCACTGAGCATAAATGATCATACCTTTGCACTCAGCCCCATTATAAGCCTTGAAAATACCTTTTTGATCTTGAGTGAGCTAAAGCAATTGTCCATTGGATAATAAGGGCAAACTTATAGGTAAAAACATACATAGTGTTCTTCTTTGTGAGTGTGAGTGTTGCATTTGATTCTCGAACTTTAAATGATTAAATTATTGGGTGTGAAAATGGAATCATTCTTGTGTGTGAGGGCATTTGAATACCTTAGTTCAGCTTGAACTTGCATTTGAAGCAAGTATAGTGAGCTTGAGAATCTTTGATAATGGTATGTCACAACTTGAGTCTTTCAGTATACAATTGATCCTTGCATGAGTAAGTTGAGTCTTGTTGTGTACATTCATGATTGAGTCTTGTGTGGCACTGTTTGAGACATCATTTTTGAACTGTTGAACTTGAGTTTTACTTGTGGACAAGCAAAAGTTTAAGTTGGGGGTGTTGATGAGTCCATAATTTGGACTCATTTAGGGATATATTTTGATTGAATTAATGTTCTCATATGCAAATTTTGTCTCAATATGTGATGTAAATCCTTAAGTTTCAAGTATTTGACTTGAGAGACAAAGCATGGACGCTATCGAGCAAAAAGGAACAAAGTGGCTGAAAGAAGGAAGAAAAGGTGGCCTGAAGATCGCCTAATCCATTAGGCGAGTCGCCAAAAATTCCCAAATCTTGCCTAATGTTCCAGTGTGCTAAGCCCTGAAGGAAAAGATCAAGTCTATGAGGAAAGGGAGCAGTCGGCGCATCGCCAAGTAGTTTCGTGAAGCAGTTCCCTGTTGCCCAATGAACCGAAATGCGAAGATGTTGATGGCAAAAGCTGAAAGGTGATGAACCAGACCAAAGGGCGGATCGCCAAGTGTATCGGCGATCCAGACTAACAGCGCCGAGTGATCCTTCACAACTCAAATTTTCAAAAACTATAAATACCTATTTAATTTTGTAACTTTGTGTCAAGTTGTGGAGGATTATTACTGGGACTTAGAATATTTTCAGTTTTTAGTTCTTAGAGTTTTTGGGAGACATTGTGCTTGAGCTTGAAGGTTTTGAAGGTTTTAAACTCCAAGAAATTAGAAGTGGGTATCCAAGAATCTTTATCTTCGACGTGTTTAAAGACATTTTCTATCGTACCCACTTGATGGAAACAATTGTTAGTATTGATTTCTATCTCTTTTTCATGTCTAGCTAAAACCCCAATTCTTGGGGTGTGATTTTGTGAATATGGGTTAAATTTAATGTTGGGTATTGCGTATTATTAGTCTATTTGTTGAATGTGATTTCGTTTAGTAGTTGTGTTTGAACTTAATGGGATTGTAGTTGCAAATCTGATTTCATCTTAGTATTTTTTGGCTTGCTCGAGAGTGAGTTTTTAAAACTAAGACTACTAAATCGATAGCCGGTGGTTATTGGGTCGTCTTGGGTTCAGCTTGAGAGACTGAATCCTAGACCTTCTCCCACACATTCAGCTCAAGAGAGTGAATGGGCTAAGGCGGAGACTGTGCTTAAGTGCTGCAACTCGGTATTTGAGAGAAACCAAGTTGATTCGGGGTAAGTTGCTCGAGAGAAAATTTATCCCCACTAAAGTCTAACTTAGTTACAAATATTCAGCGATTTACTATCAATAGCATTTACTCAATAGTATATTTTATCTCATATTCCTATCACATCCCAAGATTCTTGTCTCCCTATCTCGCATCTTTATATTTTGGCTCATTAATTGAATACAAAACCTCCATTGATAATTGACATTCGTGTGACTTTTTTATTTAATATGCTTTTATTCATTAATGTTTATAGTTATGATTGATTTGAACATAATTTTACTTTTCTATTAATTCTTGAAACTGCTCCCTTGGGACTCGACCCCAACCCATTATGTTGAGTTATATTACTGCACGCGATCATTGACACCTGAATTGGAAGTCGTGTCTTTGATTACGTCAAAACATTAACATACCTCAAAGAACTAGGTTCTTGGTGAAATCTTGATTTTCTTGAACGAACGCTTGTAACTTTGAACTTTTTCTCCTCTTGAAACTTCTCTCTAAAACCCTAAATGCTTTTGGGGATGAATGAAACTGATTCTAGTCAATTTAGACTCCTAAAACCTTATTAAAATTATTTAAATCCGATTGGGTAAGGAAAAGACGAAAATACCCCTCATATTTTCGGGTAACTTTCCTTATTTGGGCAGCTCGACTTCAAATGGGCATATCTCCCCATACGAGCTCGAAAATTAGCAAACTCGGCGGCATTGGAAGGTGGATTCCAAGACCTTTCATTTGATATCTTATGGGTCTCCTAACTCATCTTGTGCTAAAAGTTATGATCATTTGAATTTGACCTAAAACTTAAAAGAACTAAGGAATGACTTGAATGAATTCTCTTTAATTCTTTTTGGAACTTAATTTAAGAGACAGAATAAACCCATGGATAATCGACGATGCGTGACCTGTAGATATATATATATATATATATATATATATAATCTTCTTTCTTTGGGGGTCACATTTTCTAGGGCCAGAAATGGGGGTGCAACTCTACTGACCCATTACAAATTCTATTTACAATACATCAGGTCTCTTACTCAAAATGATATTCGGCTGCATATACATATGCCACACACTTATTTATGACATCCTTAAGTTTTATTAAAGAGGAAAAAGGATAACAATAAATATATTAAGTTAAAAGTTTTGATCATGACAAACAACTCACAACTCATATGGTTTACTGGAACAGAAACCTAGACTTGTCTATTAAATAATTCCCCGCAGACAAATGTGACCATTTTATAGTGTCTTTCAAGCTCATAAAATTTTAACTTATGAAATTATCAACGGTATACAATTAACTACCTGAGTTGAATCGTTACAAATTCAGCGAATACCTCTAAACAGTTTAAACTAACGTACTAGCTAGATCACCACAATAGCACCACTCACTACAATTTACTTTAATTAAAACAGGGAAAAGGCTCAAACATGTCATCGAAACTTCAACAAAGGCTCACTTATGTCATCTATTAAAAGTTTGGCTCATCTATGCCATATTGTTTATCTTGTATTCCTAAGATACTTATAACAAAGCTTTGAAGAACTTGGTAAGAAACAACAAAGTTTAAAGAGTATTATCAAAACTAAAAAATTAAAACTAGTAGAGAAAATAGATTAGAAAGAATATACAAAATATTTTTCTCAAAGAAAAACAATCAAACCCACTGAATGCACAATGTGCCCTTAAGAAAATTATGCCCCTCAAGTACCCAAGGTTAATGGAATATATCCTCCCAGGATAGAACAATCTTACTCACCGGTGTATCGGTACCTAAAACCATGGTCTCAGTGAACCACTCAATGATAGTAAAATATATTTAAAATACTAGATTTAGTAATAGTAGAAGTGTAACACCCCGTAACTAGAAAGAAGTTAAAAATTGGAAATAGTCATTTTTGTAAAGAATATAAAAATATGGAAAATTTGTCCAGTATGTTAAGTTGGGTTTTTGATCAACTTCAAACGACCATAACTCTTAGCTCAGGATGAGTTAGGTGTGTTTCCAGATAAATAGGAAATATCTTGGAATAATATTTCCAACACCGCCGATTTGCGCTTTTCCGAGTTCGAATGTGTGAGATATGCCCATTTGAAGTTGGATTGTTCAAATAAGGAAAGTCTAATCCGGATTTTAGAAAGGCATTATGGTCTTTTCCATACCCCATGACTTAATTTCGTTTTTGGTAATTAATTGGGGTCTAAACTGATAGGATTCAATTTACGCTTTTACAATATTGATTTACGGTTTTAGAGAAGAGAAAAGAAGAAGAGAAAGGAGGAGAAGGAGCAAGAATCGTCAAGTTCTTCAAGAATCGCTTGAGTATTTCATCAACGGGTGATCCCTATGAGGTATGTGAGTTCACATAGCATTGGGCTCATTCACCCACGCGCTAAAAATGTTTATTTCAGTATGATTTTCTTCCTAAAAGATTGAGACTTTGATGTTCTTGAGTTGTATTCTTGAATTGCTTTCGTTCTTGAATTTAGGATGAGGTTGAGGAGTTCTTCAGAGTTTAAGGTCGATTGTTAGAGTTGTTTTGAGTTAGATTCTTGTGTACATGTGCTGGGTATCTAAATCTAAAGAGGAATTGAGAAAAAGAATTGAATTTAGGTGATTTGGGGTTAGAAAATGAAGAAGGAACAAGTCGGGCAAATCTGGGTAGACGTGGACTTGTTCCTCATGATTTGAAAAATGTTCTCCGCGTCGCAGAGTAGTCACGGACCGTTCTGCCTGAATAATTATTTCGCGACCAAATAATTAAATGCATCTTTGTGTCGCAGACTTGCTTCTAGACAGTGATTCCATGATCTTTTCTCATGTTTAACTGTATAAAAACACTCCTAAACATCATGAGATCTTTCCTATCATAAATCACCATCCTTGAATCCATAATTCAATTCAAGGAAAGTTAAGTGCCAAGTCAAGAAGAGTTCATAGAGTTTTCAAAAATTCTTTTACAAACATTTTAACTTTGTTTTAAGACTTGAGTTTTGAGTTGAGTAAAGAGTAAAGTTTGAAGTTCATTTCTTCAAAAGAGTATATTGGGACTATGTATTCCCAAACAGTAAAATGTTTTCACATTTAAAGAAGAAAGGAAACCTTGATTTCCAAAGACCCTTTGAGCTAGTTTTTCGGAAAGAGTAAATGCTATCACAATTAAGCAAGAGAGGAAACTTTGATTTCCAAGATATCCCTTGAGCTAAGTTTTTCAACAATTATCTCAAATTACAGAAAGAAGTATGTTTTTAAACATAAGAGCTAGTATCAAATTTTGGGAGTAGTATTGAGCAATGATATGGGGGAGAGTTCAGACAACTCACAGCCCCACATAAACCATGTAGCCATAGTGGGTAGAAAAGGGTCATACTTTTAGATGATTCCTTAGTGCTTTTTAGCATAGACTAGTGGATCCACTTAATTGTCAGGTTCTATACCCTCGGCAAGGTATAGGACGACCCTGGCAGCGTGAGGCAAAATGATGTATCATCACAATAGCTCTTACGTGATGGTTGTTAGTTAGAGAAAATCCCACAGAAGTATTTGTATTCTTATATACATAGTTTAATTGTATTTTTACATACATTTCAGAGTTATATTTGTATCTTTGCATACACACAGAGTGTTATTGTATTTCCAAATACACAGAGTTAACATCCATGTTTAAAAAGCTTTTCTTTATATTGCTCTTGGTTTATAGTGCTTTATTTTGAAATGAGTTCAGTTAAGTTTGAGTTGAGTTGAACCACGTAAGTTCTTCAGTTCCTTTCAAGCTTATGTCTTGTTTTAGAATTCCCCTCGTATACTCCTACACTCAAGGTACTGATGTCATTTCGCCTGCATCATTTTATGATGCAGACACATGTAATCAGGATTAGCATCCAGCACCTCGTTGATCTAGTTGAGCACTCAGAGTCAGTTGGTGAGCCTCCTTGCTTTCCGGAGGACTCCATTTACATTGATTTAGTATTTCAATTGTTAAGATGATCGGGGGACTTGTCCCGATATCCCTCCTTGTTTTAGAGGCTTCATAGACAGTTAGTAGTTCAGTTGTGTTTACATTGTTATTTCTTATGTTAAGACTTGAGTTGCCACTTTGGCCAAGTAGAATGTTTGACCTTTAAACATTCTTAGTTATTTTATTAAAAAGTTGAGTAGAGATGCATTGAATCCTTGTATTAATATTTTTAAGTCTTCCGCTGAGTAAGTAAGCCAGGCCAAGGGTTCGCTTGGGGCCAGCAATGGTTCTCGAGTGCCAGTCCCACCCAGGGTGTAGGCTCGGGGCGTGACAAGAAGAAATCAAGAAAATTAGATATTTTAAATGAAAGGAAATCCCTCAATTTATAAAAAACAAAGGATAGTGTGAAACGGTTCTTATTGTGCCTTACCGGAAAGGTCACAACCCTTTGGAAAAGTTACAATCTTTCGGAAAGTTCATAGCCTTTCATAAAAGTCAAAACTTTTCATAAAACTCACAATTCTTCATAAAAGTCACAATTCTTCATTTTCCATTCTCATCTTTTAAAATCCAACAACCCGCATGAATGGGAAATGACTCCAAGATTAAGAAATGGACAAGTGTGTGTACTTTACAAGCAAGAATTAATTGCATCTGGATAAGTACGATTCCCTTTGAACATTCCGTAGTGAACATATGTCGGATATACTCGGTCAATCGGTAGATTTGATATCTTTGAACCGTCAAGCTTTGGTGTATACCTAGACAACCATATGTCACATAGTCAACCTTTTACAGTTTATGGTTCTTATGGTTCTGTTCGTTTCGGCCATGAACACCTCCTGGTTTCATGAGTGTATAGAGAGATAGGCTTTTGAAAATCATCCTCTTTGAAGCGGCTTACACTTCACACTCACATAGGTGATTTCTAACCGTGTTATCGCATAGATACACTATTTGGTCAAATCTGCCAAACTTAGCAAATCATTAAAAACTTTAAGTTTTATTAACTCATTAACAAGTCTTAATGTTGTATCCTTGTTCCTGAGCATTGTCTTCATCATGAGAATGGATTGAGTTGGTTGAAAATGTCGAATCGTCGGTCACAACTTTGTTTTTCTCCTTGAACCTAGCTCTTGGGATCTCCAGTCTTCTAGGTAGAGTTACTGCCATGATAAGTTGTCCTAAGTCGTAAACCCATTCCCTTAGATGATCTTTCAACTTTATCTCTAGTTAGGCCTTTTTGTAAGTGGATCCGATACATTATCCTTTGACTTTACATAGTCAATTGTGATAATTCCACTAGAGAGTAGTTTTCTAACGATATTATGTCTATGTCTTACATGATGAGACTTTCTGTTATACATCATGCTCCATGCTCTACCTATTGCATATTGACTAACAAAGTGTATGCATATTGATGCCAAAAAAGTATATCAATCAAGAAATTCTGGAGTTTTTCAACAAATTCACCGGCCTTATCTAAAGCACCTACCTCAGAGATCATTGTAGAGCTAGCGATACATGTCTTTTCGGAAGATTTTCAAGAGACTACTCCTCCACCAAAAGTAAATGTAGACACGTAATTTTTGACCGAACATAAGGTTTTACACTATTTTTTATTCCTTAAATATTTCTTTTATGTCTAAGTTAGATATTTCAATTTTGTCTTATTTTAGTAAGTTTATTTTAAAAGATTTGAAAATAACAAAAAATATATGTTTTTTTTAGTTTACTAAATAAGCTAGTATTTCTTAATTATAATTTATTATTAGCGAATCATTTTTTGTTAGTTTAAAAATATTAATTAAATAATATTGTTTTATATAATATTTTCTGGATCTTATTGCAAAAAGGATCCAAGAATATGGTATTAATCCCCAACAAGGAGTCATCGTTGATAGCTCGGTAAGGCATATTGCCCGAAAGATCTCCGTTCAACATGGCGATAAGAAGCAATGATCAGCAGCTACTTGGAAGAGGTCTAGATACAGATCTAAGGAAGAGCGCGACGCTAGAAAAGCCATTCGTAAGTCCAATAGATTTACCGAGAATAGGTCTAAGCGGGAGCTCACCAAGATCAAATGCTATAAATGTGGAAATTTCGGACATATAGCACCCAACTGCAAGCTTGAAAAACTTAAAACCTTAGAACTTGAGGAAGAAGTTCATGATAAGGTTTATAATTTCTTATGCACTTCTGGTTCCGAGTCTGATTATGCTTCTGATTCAGGTTCTGAAGAAGAGATTGATTTGCTTGATTTATCTGATAGTAATCAGCATGGTAATACTTGCAATGCTTGTCATGGTGATATTTGCTCTTGTTAAAATGATGAATTTTATAAATTACAATCACAGTTTGAAGATTTGAATATCAATATTACTACATCTGATAATGTGATAGAACTTTTAAAAGAAGTTTCTAATAATGATCTTCGTGAAAAATTATTCATCTAGCGGCTAATAATAATGCTAGTTCAAGTTTTTCAAAAACTACAGAAAAACAAAAGAATGATTTTGAATTTGAATATTCTGCACCGTATTCTTTGTCTGAAATTAATAACAGACTTCATAAACAAACTATTCACACAAGAGATTCTTCTTTTGATGATTTGAAAAATGAAATTGAGAATTTGAAAAATGAGATCAAATCTCTTAAACAAAATCAAATGATTTGTAATCATCGTCTTCCTCAGATTGAAAATGTTAATAACAAGGGTAAAAACATTGTTGAAGAAAATACTCTTGCAAAACCTTTTAATCTTGATCCTAGACAAAGTATGTTTTTAGGAATGATGCAAATTATTCCTGCTCATAAATGGTATGTTAAATGCACCATATTGATTGATAATAGTTTTTCTATAACTAATATTGCTATGATTGATAGTGGAGCCGATGTTAGTTGTATTAAATAAGGTCTTGTACCTACTAAGTATTTTGAAAAAACAACTCATATGGTTAAATCTACTTCTGGACATGCTTTAGATATAAAGTATAAATTGTCTAATACTTGCATTTGCCAAAATAAAGTTTGCATTCCTCATTTCTTTTTCTTGGTTAAAAATAAGTTATACCCTCCAATTATACTTGGAACCCCTTTTATAAATGCTATTTATCCTTTTACTAGCATAAATGCTAAAGGTTTTTCTGCTACTTATGAAGACACAGATATTAGTTATACTTTTATCACTAACTCTATTTCTCGTGATATTAATGCTTTGATTAATATGAAACAAAAGCATGTTGATTCTTTACAACTAGAATTGTTTAGTATAAATATATTTGATACTTTGAAATATATCAAAGTACAAGAAAAAATTAAATTGATTTCTGAACAAATTGTTATTGATATTTGTGTTGATCATCCCAGTGCTTTTTGGAATCGGAAAAAGCATATTGTTACTCTTACATATGAAGATGATTTCTCTGAGAATGATATTCCTACTAAATCTTGTCCTTGCCAAATGAACACCGAATTGGTAGAATTCTGTAAAAAGGGAATTGATAGTTTGCTACAAAAGGGTTTGATAAAGCCTTCAAAATCACCTTGGTCTTGTACTGCATTTTATGTTAACAATGTTGTTGAAAGGGAATGAGGTGTCCCTAGGTTGGTTATCAATTATAAACCATTGAACAAATATTTAAAACGGATTAGGTATCCTATTCCAAACAAAAGAGATTTATTGTCTAGATTATATGATGCCAATATATTTTAAAATTTTGATTTAAAATCAGGATATTGGCAGATCCAAATATTTAAAGAGTATTCTTATAGAACAACTTTTGATGTCCCTTTTCGACAATATGAATGGAATGGAATGCCATTCGGTTTGAAAAATGCTCCATCTGAATTTCAGAAAATCATGAATGATATTTTCAACCCATATTTGGATTTTATCATTCTGTATATCGATGATATTTTGGTATACTCAAAACATTTGAAATGCATATCAAGCATCTGGACATTTTCAAGAAAATTGTTATACAATATGGTTTGGTCATTTCTAAACCAAAAATGAGTTTATTTCGAACTGATGTTCAATTTCTAGGACATCATATTTGTCAAGGGAAAGTTACCCCGATTCAAAGATCTATAGACTTTGCATCAGAATTTCCCGATGTTATTACTGACAGGACTCAATTTCAAAGATTTTTAGGGAGTTTTAATTACATATCCCCCTTTAATAAAAAAAAATATCTCAAGATTTGGCCCCTTTATACGACATGCTGAAAAAGGATGATAAATCACCGTGGACTGATAATCACACCACCTTGGTAAAGGATATTAAACTTCGTGTTCAATCTTTACCTTGTTTAACTCTTGCTAACCCTGTTTGGCAGAAGATTGTTGAGACAGATGCGTCTAACATTGGTTATGGTGGAATACAGAAATAAATTAATCCCCATGACAAAAATGAATATTTGATCAGATTTCATTCTAGGAAATGGAGCGATGCCCAGAAGAAATATGATACGGTGGCACATGAAATGTTAACCATCGTCAAATGCTTGTTAAAGTTTCAAGATAACTTATATAATCAAAAGTTTTTGATAAAAACTTATGCGTAATCTGTGAAGTATATGTTTAATAAGGATTTTAAACATGATGCATCAAAATTGATTTTTGCAAGGTGGCAGGCCCGGTTAGCTCCTTTTGATTTTGAAATCCATTATAAAAAGGGAAGTGATAACTCTCTTCCAGATTTCCTATCTAGGGAATATTTATCTTGATAATGAGTTTTCTTTCGCCCTTCTTTGCTGAAAAAACTTTAATTACTATATTAAAGGTAATTCCTCTTAATATAGATGTACAAGAATTAATTCTATGGAAGATTATCGATGATATCATTAGAGAAGATTTCTCTATTCATGACTTTGAAGAAATCATCGATTTCGATGAAGAAAATTATTATAGCGACCTCTATGATGCATTTGAATAAAACAAAGTGCTATATGTGCAGGATGGACCCTCCTTGGGTAACCAAGGGTACAGGCAGGGGAAATAACACCAGAGGAAGGGGAAGATCATTCCCAGGATCGTCATACTCAGGATCGTCCTACGGATCCACTTCTAACTCCCCGATTATACAAAGAGGAAGAATGAGTTTGATGAACTCTAAAATCTCTCTAAGTGAGGCCTCCTCATCATTAGTACATCTGGAAGATATTCCAGAAAGCAGTCCATTATATGTACAACTACAGGCATATATGTCTAAAAAGCAAAGTGATACTTTTGCATCTATAGCCAAAAAAGACAATGATGATATCAAGTCTTATGAAAAGGTATCGAAAAAATAAATGATATTTCTTTTAGAAAACTCTGAGATACAGAGAAAAGAAGAACCCTGGAAGATATTCCAAAGGTACCTAATCAATGGTTTATATTTTTCGGGTGAGTTATACAAAACCCGATCGTATTATGAAACTATTCTGATAAGTGCTGGTAGTGTTGAATTCCAACACTTTTCAGGTTACAATACAAGTGAGAATGTTTATAACTTCTCAAAAATGATAATTAAACAAATTATATCTGTTGAAGATTGGGGTATTTCCACCATGAAAGAAAGGCAGATCAGTCTGAACAAAAATGCAATGACCCGACCCGACTATAAAATTTTTACTGGAGCCCTTTCTCAAATTATATAAAGAATGGTTAAAGGTTTCACCATATTTTAATGAGTTATACAACAGAGATCATATATGTTATCTAGAGAAAATAGACCATATTTACTTCTTCATTGAATTTTCAGTCCTTTGGATTCATAAATGGACCCCGGAAGTAGGATTCACCAAAGAACAAATTCCTTGCTTATACAGAACCTTCTATAACAATTTTTGGGATCTCAAAATAATTATTTGGGACTTTATGTTAAAGTTTTGGGTGAACATATTGTTTCTCTTGATAAAAAAAATTAGATGAATTAACTGCTCTGATACCAAGATACAGGATCTCTGAAGACTAGCAGTAATCCGCGCAATCATCTTCAATCTAGTTTAGCATCCGAACTCAAAGTGTAAATTCGAATCGAAATATATACAAATTTTATATAGTTTGATGACTGTATGGAAGGATCTTATCCTTTTACCCAAGCAAGGGGCCTGTCAAGATTTAATACGTATTTCCATTGAGCCCATGTGTCTAGCAGTTCTAACCGGTATATGGCGCCTTTTTTCTCCTTTAACGGGCTTAGAACCACGGCTAGCTAGACGGAGTAACAAAGACAAAGCCAATGAAAACAGTATCGAATCCGACTGTACCACCATCTTAGAACCAAGTCAAGAAACCATATATAAATTTATTTATATTTTGATAAAGTCTAGATCTTTTTGGTAGATAAAAAAGCGAAGTTAGATATCTGACATAGATATGAATCTTTTAGCCGGACATAGTCATGGCGTAGATCGGAGAAATACTAAAAGAAGTACTTAAAAATAAATTATACCTTATAAAGATGGCCAACTCCAAGGCCTACGATTGAACTATACAACTTGTATATACTTCCGGCCAATATCTGGGAACTTCAAACTTTACAAACATAGAAAGCTTTACAATTTAGAGAGAGAGTGGTTTTCGACCTCTTCTTCCTATAAGGTGTATCAGGATTGGAGTCTCTAGAATCTCTATGTTTCTTCTTCTTGCTATTAGCAGAAGTATCTGGTAAATCGAACTCAGTACAAAAGTCTCCTAGCTGAGATCTTTCTCTAAGCTTATCCATCTTAAGCTGTCTAGATAACTTCAATTCATTGCACAAGTTTATCCCTTCTTGAGTGCAGACTCCTATCAACTTACCATAAGTATAATCCTTATAAGGAATTTCACCATAAGTATTCCTCAGGGATTTTATAACTCTTTCGGTAAACAAAGGGGGAAGGCCATCTATAAACTTAGCTTTCCAATGCTCATAACTGTTTCCAGGTAACTCCATCACCCTACTCATATAAGTATCTTTATACCATTTGAATTCTCCCAAGGTTCTACAGCGTAGACCATTTAACAGGGTACGAACAGTCTCATACTAATTGGTAAATCTACCATTGAAATGCTTTAAAATAGTTAAGACCATGGTATAAACAGTGTCTTCTCTATTTTTCACTAGAGTCATTCCCAAGTTATCAACACCTTCACTATCAGAAGTAGCATTTATCACAACTGCATGTTGCTCAATGCTCATATAATTATCCCACCAACCTCTGAGTTGGCCAGTAAAACCTGCAATAATCATTTTGCAAATATTTCTATCAGTATTTTTAACACTTTTACAGATAGTAGCATACATAAGCATTCTATGAACAAGAATAGTTAGTTGCCTATCAGTCAGCCCATCAAGATTCCATTCATAAATTTCAGACTCACTATAAGAGGTATTAGTCTGATTCCAGTCGCGTTCCTCTATAAGCACATCTTGAGGAATTGGTCGGGAATAATAATAAGTTTGCATTCCTGGTTTATGTGCAAAGTTTTTATCATTCTTCTTGGGATAACCACGAAGTTTATTAAATTCCAAAGAAACGTGATTTTTAAAATCAAAAGTATTTTCCATTTCATCCGCAAAATTGTCTGACAAATCCATAGGTTTTGCGCTAAAATCTGAAAACTGTTTATCAAGAAGTTCTTCGAAATCATAAATCGATTTGAATTTAAAATCCTGAATCTCAGGGGGCCTCTACACATGAGTAGAAATAGTATGAGTTTCTAAATCATTTTTAGAAGTAGAAGCTTTATTAAAAGTTTTTAAATCATTTTTTATTTGAATTATCAAAGCAGTTAATTCATCTAATTTTTTATCAAGAGAACCAATATGTTCACCCAAAACTTTAACATAAAGTCCCAAATAATTATTTTAAGAAATCAAGTTATTAATCACATTGATGTTGACTGCCGCAACATCATCTTCAACAAATTTTTGAAAGGCAGTAAAGGTTATACCAGTATTATTTTGTAAAATAAAAGATGACTGAGGAGGATAAACAACCTTAATAATATTACCAGATCCATCTTTATAAGATCGCTCAAGAACGTTGATGAATAAATATAAATAAGTGGTTATAAACCATGGTACAAAATACATAATTTGGTTATGTAAGCACAAGTTTCATAAAACTCTTGAGAAATATTATTCGGCACTATAAGTGTAAAAAAACCATGTTTTAAACTGGTTCCATTTATCACTCAAAAACTCATTCTAAATGTACTTTCTTGCCAGAGAACCTGGCCTAAAATCTATTTGATGTACATCCATCATCAACTATTATTGGGATTAAAATTCATTTCGGATACAGAAGGAATATCCTTATCAGAAATATCAGAAGAATTATCATTAGCTTGAACAATATTCTAACGAGGATCAATTTTTATTTTATTAACAAGTCTATTACTTTGATCCGCAGATATAATCGAAGGAATGGTATGTAAAGAAGCAGCACGATTACGAGCCGAATCATACACGGGGTCAATAGGCGAAATATGTTGAATAGCAGGCAATCTTCTATCAGAAAATGAATGTCTATTATAAGGAACACTTTTATCATCAAACTGAATGCAAATCCTTCCATCAGGATTTTGTGTAATATGAGAATACTCAAAATTAGTCACAACATTCAACATCTGGTCAGGAGATATAACACAATCCAAAGTCCAAGTTGTTGGAAAATTAATTTCTTCCCATTTTATAGGTCTTCTAGTAGTGACCTTAGATTTAGCAAGATTAGTTTCTACTAAAATAGTTTGATTAGATGTATCATATAAATACATCTCAAGTTTAACGTAGAAAGCAATTTGAAATAAATTTTATAAGATAAACAAATCAATTCAGATCCAGGTGCATAATTATAAACATGCGTTTTAACATTCAAAGTTAAAGCATCAAGAATATTAGCATCAGTTAAAGATAACTGCAAATTCGACTGAGTATTAAAATATACCGGACCATATGCCATAGTGGATTCAATCGATCCCATCAAAGAATGTCTAAAATTTAAATTTCTAGTATCACGAAGAACAACTAGAAATGTCTTAGGTAACCCTTTAAGGGTCAAAGGTTTAAAAGCAATTTGAACCATGCCAATATGCAAGAAATTATACTGAGTTTTATATAAATCGATATCTCATTTATTTGACAAATGAATAGTCTGTTCAGACGAATTTAACGCTAAAGATTGCTCAGTAGTTTTTATCAACTTTATGAGAAATTTTATCAAACCAACCATAATGATAAATGGTTTTAATATCAATTTTTGGAATAGTCCATTTGTTTAACAAATTAAGTTTTTGAGGTATATCTACCTCTTCCAATCTAGTACTTCTAGTACTCATTTCTCCAAGATCCATGAAGAAAAGAACATATCTATGTCGTATACTTCACATCAATCTCATATTTACCATGAAAGTTCTTAGGCTCTGATACCAAGATACAGGATCTCTGAAGACTGGCGGTAATCCGCCTGGTCATCTTCAATCTAGTTTAGCATCCGAACTCAAAGTGTAAATTCGAATCAAAATATATATTTTATATAGTTTGATGACTGTATGGAAGGATTATATTATATTATATTATAAAAAATATATATCTAATCTCACACCCATATACACGTTTCCCACCCATTTAAATTTGTCGTCCTCATATTTTATTTTATTTTTTAAAATTCATTGTTGTTGACTAATTCTTCCATATCCTCATTAAACCAATCACCCCATCTTTACCTACATGACCCCATTATTCCATAATACACCCCATTTTCTCTAAATCCAATTACCTATTACCCCCACTCTATCCCACAACATTTTCTTCTCCATTACACACACGTACAAACATATACACGACACACACACCCCTATATGTATCACTGCACACAAATGTTAAAAGGAGGAGGAAAAAATCGATCAGGAGAATATACGTACAAAAAGATTTAAAAAATCAGCAATATCAAAAGCCTTACGGAGCAAACAAAAAAATAAAATAAAACAACATTTTTGTCATTCGTTTCAAACAACAGTATAAAAAAAACACAACACGATAAAAGCTGAGTTCGAGGTTTGCTTTTGTGGTTCCTATTGCGGTCTTTTCTTTGTGAATTAATTTTCACAAAAGGTAACACTTGATCTTCATTATTTTATTTTATTTCATAATTATGCAAGATGTGATTCCAATATTATGAAGTTTGCTCAAATTTATGTATTTTAATTTTTGCATTATGATATAAAATAGATTGAGAATTTTATATCATTAAATTTAGAGTAAAATTTATATAACATGTAATTATTCTTGCATGCTTTAAAGTCTCATTAAAGTACGAAGCTTAATATTCTATGCTATGTAGTTAATAATATTTTGATGAAATTTAGTTCTAATAAATTAAGTTACCTTCCCACTTTGTATATTTAATAAAATTGTGTTTAATGTATTTTTTTTTAAGAAGAATAAAAATAAAAATAAAAGAAATCAAATCTACAATTTCTTTGCATTTCTTTTAATGTGAAACCTTAAGAAGTTTTTAATTAATAGGTTTATGTTGATATTTCTTATTTGAAAAAAATAATTTTAATAATTTGATTTTGTTCAATTGAAATAATAAGAACATGATTTGATCGATAATAATAGTAGGCAAATATTAGGATCCAAAGAGTACAATTAGTCTTGATATATAAATAAATAAAATAATTTGTGGCAAGATTCACACTAATAAACTAAGACCATTAAAAATAAATCAAATAAAGCGGGACATAAGTAAATTTATTAAGATAATAAACATAATGTATTCAAAAACTAAGTCATCAAGTCAAGATATAAGTCAATAAAGCGACCGTGCTAGAACCACGGGACTCGAGGGGTGCCTTACACCTTCCCCTTGGTCAATAGATTTCCTTATCCAGATTTCTAGTTCGCAGACGGATAAAAAAATTAGGGTTAACTTCCTTTTGAATAGGGTAAACATAAGGTGACTTGGAACACCAAAACTCAATTCCAAGTGGCGACTCTGAAATAAAATAATCACCTCTTCAAAACGTCACTTTAAGTGGAAAAACTATATTTTCAAAACATCATTTTGAGGAAAAATAGGGGTGCGACAGATGGTGACTCCGCTAGGGACAACCAGAATTCAAGCTTGTAAATATTGACTTCTATATGACTTTATTGTTTAGTTTTTCTTTTAAATAATTAAAAAAAAAAAAAAAAATCTTTTGGATATTGTGTTTGTTGGTCTCATGTGTTATTTGCTCGCTTATTTACTACTTTGATATTTTGTGAATTGTAATATAAACTTTTTTCTCTCGTGCACCTCTCTGAGTCTTCAGTAATACCATTACGGGAATTGCGACTGCACACCCCATTTTTGTCAAGATAGTCAGTGGATCTTTGGTCCATGGTGAAGGATTTTCTTCACCCGTGTTTAGGATGGGGAGCACTCACGCACAAAGCCGGAAAGCGCTGCTACCGGTATGTTGCTACTCCCCAACTCGAGTTATCCGCTCGTTTTACATCCAGTCTAGATACCTTTCTCCATCAAGTTTAACCTTAGTAAAACTGACACCAGATATATATGGTTATCCCTTGTAGGTTCTACTTTTTTGAATAATTTGCATTTGACTTAATAAGATTCGACATAGGAGTCGGATTTGTCTAGGATAGATACCCTTATTTTATTTGACCACCTAAATTATTTTATACACTACTTAAAAATGTATATATTTGGAAGGTCTTTGCATATAATCCAAATATGTGGTGATCAATGAAATGAATTTTTTTATTTGTTTAAAGATTTTTACATTTAAAAAAAAAAGACATAGAAAAAAAAACAAATTACAAAAAGATTTTCTTATTTAAGAAGTTTTTTTTTCTCTTTTGCATTTCTTACAAAAAAAAGATTATTCAGTTTTAAACAAAAATCACAACAACAACAAAAAAAAAGTTTTCTTCTATATGTATAGTTCACAAAAAGAAACTTCAAAAGTGCTTATACAACTTTAAACGAAGAATATAGTTATATTTGTCAACAAATTTCTAATCTTTCAAAAAAATAAAAAATAAATTGTTTAACTGTCCAATCAGAACAAACTACACACACCTGATTCTCATCTCAATGAGATACGTAGGCAACTCTCTTTGGGTTCGATGACCTTTATTCAAATTTTTTAAAAACACTCTTCATCAAAAATTCAAAAAACAAAAGAAGAAGTTGTAGTCTTTATTCAATAATTATTTTTTCTTCTTCTTAAAAAAAAATTGTATCTTTTCAAATTCGTCACTCAAACGAAAAGTCAAAAAATATTTTTCTTTGTTTATTTTTTGTTTCATTTTAGCATGATGTTCAAGATCAAAAATAGATTATTTCTTTATTTTCTTTTAGTAAATCAAGAAAACAAAAGATTTTATCTTAAAAGTTCAAAAAAAAGTTTTTTATAGTAAAAAAAAATTATGCAAGGATCTTAATCATTTTTATCAAGCGTGTTATGTACGCAATCCAAATGAAATTGATCAATGCATCATTTTTTAAAAAAAATTAAATATATAAACAATTAATCAAAAAAAATATACAGCTGAGCTAGTTAGGATTAAACATTAGACTTTCTAAACTTATTCTATAAATAAAAAGACTTGTGTACGCATGACGTGCAACATGTGGTTATAACTGAAGAAGGTCTAACCCTAACAAGATTTATTGTCAATACACACAATTAACTTAAAGGTGGTTAGTTTGTGGTTAAGTTGGCATCCCATCCCTACAATACATGATCAAAAGGAAAAAAGAAAATGGCCCAAAAAGACGGAAGTGAGTCGGACAATGATGAGGTCCGAAACCAGATGACTTCACAAGAAACAGTGTCAACAGAAGAGGTAAGGGTAATAAGACATCAAATGGCAGGAATGTACGAAGCTTGGATGAGTGGACAATCTCCAGCGTCTTCAATTCGTGACTATCTAAATACAAATATGTCACCCTCTATCCAAGTGTCGACAAATGATCCAATTTATCCACATGGATTCGGCCCCTATGCTAACACATCCAATGTCACTTGAACTTCTATGGTGCGCCCTTTGAGTACACCTATGACGAGTAATCCATTCTTCGTGCCGACTGCGCCGACAAATAGTGTCCCATAGCCAACAATGGTGCCCAAATCCATCAATGATCCTTCATCCAAAGTTTTTCATGATCATGGCTACACCCCTGAAGAGGCTCTCAAAATTCCAGGATTTTACCCCCACACTCACATTATAGTTCGCCTATCAAAGTTGAGAAAGTTGTTAAGAACGAGGAACATGAATAAATGGCTAGAAAAATGAAGAGTTTGGAACAAAGTGTAACAAATATGCAGGGATGAGGAGGTCCCAAAGGCATCTCATTCAGTGATTTTTGCATGTTTCCCACGTTCATTTGCCTGTCGGTTTTAAAACTCCAAAATTTGAGAAATATGATGGTCATGGAGATCCCGTAGCTCATTTAAAAAGATTTTGTAATCAACTGAGAGGAGCTGGAAGCAAAGAAGAATTGCTCATGGCTTATTTTGGGGAAAGCTTGATGGGAATTTCCTCATAATGGTTCATAGATCAAGATATTTCTAATTGGCATACATGGGATGATTTGGCTCGATGTTTTGTTCAACAGTTCCAATATAATATTGATGTCGTGGCAAACCGTTCCTCACTTGCTAACATGAGGAAAAGACCACCGAAATTTTTTGTGAATATGCTATTAGGTGAAGTGAGCAAGTTGCTAGGGTTAAGCCGCCAATGAAAGAGTCCGAAATGATTGATGTTTTCCTCCAAGTGCAAGAACTGGACTATTTTCATTATTTGCTTTCCGTTATTAGAAAAACGTTCACCGAAGTTATTAAGATTGGCGAAATGGTATTAAGTCTGGAAAGATTGTAAGTCAAACTACTTTGAAAGACAAAACACAGGTGATTAGAAATGGATCAGGAAATCTCAGGGGAAAGAAAATGAAAGAGGATGTAGCAAATATTGTGTTAGACATACAAAAAAGTTCAAGGGGTCCAATTTATCAATATGTACCACCTCAGTTCCATCACTATATCCCCATGCAAGACACACAATACTCTATTGTCCCACCTCAATATGCGGTCTATGGTGCACAACCATATGTACATCCAACAAACTATTCTCAACGGCGAGCACCAACACATCAAAATGTTTGTCCTTCTTCTCAAAATCTTCAAGCCCCTTATAATCCCCGTCCAAGTCAGGGATTTGAAGGAGGTCAAAGACCTGTGAATAAATTCACACCAATTGGAGAGTCTTACACTAATTTATTTGAGAAATTGAAATGTTTGAACATGATAGAACCGATTCCTCAAAATTATGCAGATCCACGATCAAAAGGTTTCAATCCTGTAGCACGATGTGCATACCATTCTGATGCTCTAGGGCATAGTACATAAGATTGTCCAACTTTAAAAAGTGAGGTGGAAAAGATGATCCAAGCAGAGATGATTGTGGTCCAAAATGATAACCCCCCAAATGTGACTCAGAATCCTCTACCAGGACCTAATGATGCACATGTCATTGAGATGATAGATGAAAATTCTCTCAATTATAAAGAAAAGATAATTGAAATTGGTGGGGCTTTCATGAAGGCTAACATGCAAAAGAGTGGCTACGTAGTCAAGTTTGGTGATTGAGAGACACTCTTCTTTTATCTAGAAAAGAGTGGATGAATAGTTTATTTTGTCATCATTTTTGCTATGCAATTCATTTTATTTTAGTAAGTCAGAATTTATTACTTCCTTTATGTGTCCGTTTGTTGAGTCTTGTCGTAGTTTGGGTTATTATAGAGTTATGACCTAAATTTCTAGTTTATTGTCTGTCATCAAGTTCTTTTATCCTAATATAATCTTTGTTCCACGTCACTTTGATGTGTTCTATTTAGCTTTTCTTATATACTTCTCTCTTTCAATTCAGTTTTTGTGACATGATATGCAAGAGGATTTTTGGTTAGTTCTTAAAATTTTATCTAATCGTGGAATGAATACATCAAAGAAGTTAAAAAGAAAATATTTGAGGAAATGAATAAAGGACTTAAGCACCTTGATACATTCTTTAGTATCGAAAATGGTTGAAAATATAAATCTCATTTAAATTGACATAGGTCATTGGTGGTCAAGAAGGTATTGCTCAAACGGAGATTTCAAGCTGACAATTGGAACAAAATGATATACATATCCATCAATGCATACGTTACAAAGAGATATTGTACGATTTTCACTTCACATCTTAAAGGGCATGCTTGTATTTGTCATTTTTAATTATTGATATGATGAAGGAATTTCATTCTACTATCCAAATATCGTGTAATCTTTTGTTACCCCTTTTGAGCATTAATTTTATTCTCTTTCATAACCCTCTTTTGGAATCAAAATACAGTAAAAAAAGCAAAAGAAAAGAGTCACAAATTCAAAAAGGAAAAAAGAGAAGTCACAAAAAGAGTCAAGAAAAAAGAGTTCAAAAAAGTTGAAAAAAAGAATCAATAACAACCAAAGAACAAACTTCTTGAACTACGTTCGACCAGATTTTTGCTTTGACAAGATAGATAGGCAACCTTATTTTGAGGTTCGGTCCAACCAAGAAAAAAGTCTAGAAAGTCCTCCTCATAAAAACTGGGGAAAATAAAATAATAATAATTATTTTATTTTTATTTTTATTTTTTAATATAGAGTAGATTCCAAAAGTTGTAAGTCTTAACCCTATTACCGCATTATATTTGAGCCTTCATGCCAATCCTTTCTTTGTAACCCTGTCCAAAAGCCACGTTTTAATCCAAATAAAGACCTTTTGATCAATTATAATGACGACAAGTCAAGCAAGCTTTCAGTGCTGATTGTCATATAAGGAAACATGTCATGCCACTTGCATAAGGAATGAAAAATGAGAGAACCATATTGATCCTTGAAAACCCTTTGGAGATCATTAGAGTTGAGAGAAAGTGAAAAATGAGTCTTATTAGTGAAAACCCTCAAGGCACTGTAAGACGATAGTGAGTGAGAGATAATAAAAAAGAGAGAGACTTGTTAGTGAAAACTTTTCGAGGCGCCACAAGTCAAGTGTTAGTCATAAATCTAGTGCAAAAGTTGGATTATAAAAGTCTGACTTCAAAGTTTAAAGTTTGACAAAGATGAAGTTTAGATTGATTGGACAGACCAGGCAATTCAATCCAAAATGCATGTCATGATCATTAGAATTGACCACCAGTATCAACGGAGTCCATTTTTTTAAAATTATTTTTTTTCTTTTTTCTTGTCCAAAGGGTCAAATATTATTTCTTCTTATTTTGTGTCGCTCAACTCGATATTGAGTTAGTCTTCATTAAGCAAGCAGAAAATGATTTCAAAATTGCTACCATCTATTCAATTGCACAAAACAAAGTTTGGACAACCCATCAATCGTGACATGATTCAAGAAATAGTGCTATGCATAGTAACTTGTCAACAATTGACAATTTTGGAGAATTTATATGAATACAAGATCCAATTATCGTTGGAGGGTGAAAACAATATATCAAATGTGAAGTTTGAAGTTCTGAACAATTAGAGATGTTTTCAAGATTATCAAAGTGGATGACTAGCAAACAAAAATAGTCTGCCCCACCTTATATGGTTCAACATTGCAATAGCATGAGCAATCATCTTCAAAGCCAAGACCAAAAATAAACCACCAATTTAAAACTCACAATTTTTTTAATTCGAAACAGGAGGCTCTCTTGCTAAAATAAACATTGTTTCACAGGTTGAAATTGGATAACAGAGTAACAATAAAAACCTATCACCATTTTTTTATGCTTGTACAAATAGTTATTTGTCTTCTCCTAGGACAAACATTTCCTAGTCTGAGACCATCATTTTTATTATTATTATTTTTTCTTTCTCCTAGGATAAACATTTCCTAGTCTGAGACCGTTGTTTTTTTATTTTCTTCTAGGATAAATATTTCCTAGTCTGAGACCTCATTTTTATTATTATTATTTTTTCTTTCTCCTAGGATAAACATTTCCTAGTCTGAGACCGTTGTATTTTTATTTTCTCCTAGGATAAACACTTTCTAGTCTGAGATAATTATTTTTCATTTTCTCCTAGGATAAACACTTCCTAGTATGAAATTGTTATTTTATTTTAGGATAAACACTTCCTAGTTTGAGACCCTAATTTTTTTATTTTTCTCCTAGGATAAACACTTCCTAGTCTGAGATCGTTTTTTTTTTCTCCTAGGATAAACACTTTCTAGTCTGAGTTTGTTGTTTTTATTTTCTCCTAGGATAAACACTTCCTAGTCTGAGACTATTATTTTTTATTTTCTCCTAGGATAAGCACTTCCTAGTCTAAGACCGTTATTTTTATTTTCTCCTAGGATAAACACTTCCTAGTCTGAGATTGCTATTTCTTATTTTCTCCTAAGATAAACACTTCCTAGTCTGAGACCGTTCTTTTTTATTTTCTCCTAGGATAACCACTTCCTAGTCTGAGACTTTACTTATTTTTTCTCCTAGGATAAACACTTCCTAGATTGAGACCGTTATTTTTATTTTTCTCTTAGGATAAACAATTCCTAGTCTGAGAGGTTAGTTTTATTTTCTCCTAGGATAAACACTTCCTAGTCCTAGGCGTTATTTTTATTTTCTCCTAGGATAAACACTTACTAGTATGAGACTGTTATTTTTCATTTTCTCCTAGGATAAACACTTCCTAGTTTGAGACCGTTATTTTTTATTTTTCTCCTAGGATAAAGACTTCCTAGTCTGAGATTGTTATTTTAATTTTCTTCTAGGATAAACACTTCCTAGTCAGAGATTGTTATTTTTCATTTTTCTCCTAGGCTAAGCACTTCCTCGTCTGAATTTTTTTTTGAAAATTTACATCTTCTAATAACTCACAAAATTTTTCTAGTGAAAACTGGGGCAAATTTTTTGTTTATTTCTTTTGTTTGTGATGGTTTTCTGGATTCTTCAAGCGAAAGATGGATTTGAAATTCAAGAACAAAGTTTCAACTCTTTTCAGAATGATCAATCCCCAGGATAGCCAGAATCAGTTTCTTCAACGCATGCAGCAACCTGACTTCCTGACATCTATTTCTATTCAGCCACTTATCAAGAAATCATGTAGTTATTGAAGATCATTTTCAAATTGTCATTTTGAAGAGTGCCAAAAGCTCACTCTAAGTGGCAAGTTAAGCATCAAATTCCATTCAAGATGAAGATACTCACCAAAATTCAAGGTGATATCTCAAAGTCATGACTCAAGAGAAGCTGCGTAGATAGGAGTTTGTACTTTTATTTTTCTTTTGACTATTAATTTTTTTTTTATGTAATTAAGGATAAGAGCCGCGACCTGGAGCCTCGATGGAACCTCATTTAACTTCCAGCTCATCACTTCATCTTCTTGAACTACACATGACCTGATTCCCTTATAACCCAGGATATTTAGGCTGTCCAAAACAAGGACTCAGTCACATTTTTTTCCTTTCAAATAAGAGTCCGGTCAAAACTTGTCGCTTTGTCTACTTCTTTGTCTGAAAACTCATCCTGTTTCCAGTCAAAGAGGGGCAAACTGTAGACACATAATTTTTGACTGAACATAAGGTTTTACACTATTTTTTATAAATAACCCTTATATAACAATAGTTTGACTTTTCACTAACATAGCAATATGATTTTTTCAAAACAATACAAACTCAAAAAAAAAAAAAAATCGTAAATTAAAAAAAAAAGAAGAAAAAGCAGCACACGTTTTAATATTAGAAAAGATTTCAATTCCTTGATTTCCTCTCATTCAGTTATTTACCTTCCACAAATATGATTCTCCCTCGTAACCTCAAAAGAATTGTAACCAAAAACAAATTCTCTATCACCTGGTTTCAATGGTTGAAAACAATGTAACATGTATGTATCTTTTTCTAAAGTAACTTTCGAGTTTTTTTTTTTTAGAATATATAGTTCAATTTTGATTGTTTTAAGATTTTTTGTTGGTTTTGTTGATACTCTTTCTCTCTCTTGTTTATGTAATTTCTAACTATTTTTCTCACGAAATTGTTTCTAGCAATTGTCTATTTTAAATATTTTTTTGCGAGGATCTGATAGGAAGTATTGATAATCGCTATGATATTGGTATTTCTGTGATAGTTACTTACAAATTATTTGATCTTTCTTGCACATATTTAAATTGTAGGTTTATTTTTTTAATTGTTGAAGTTGTTAAAGTGGAACATTCAGTATATATCGTTTGTAGATGATGATATTATTCATCGTAGGATTTCATATATAACCAAAATAAAGTTACAATTTATTATAAATCGAATTGTATATATTGCCACTGTTTATGGATAATATTGATATGAAAAGTAGTGCTAAATAATAATGTACACAATTTTTAATTAATTTGATTATACAAAACAATTGATAAATTCTTGGTTAGATTATGGTGTATATCCTGATTTAAAATATGTATTTTGTATCATAATGCATTGTACACCAAAGTTTAATCATAATGTATACCATTATCTAATTAAATTGATTGTACAACATATTTGGTGTTTTTTTTTGTAAGGTTATGGTGTATATCTTGTTGTAGGTCGTATATTATTGATCATATTGAACTGAACACCATTAGTTTAACCATAATATGCACCATTTTGTATATGAGATTTTTTTGGTGATATAAAAAAGCTTAACTATCTATTTCAAATTTGATTGTTAAAACTTATGTTTAGTATGTTATTTTAACCTTTTGTTGAAATGTATCACAGGAAGGTATGTGAATTTTAAGACCGAAGGAGTTATTTATGATGCAAAAATCAATTACGACGCGTAATTAAGATTGTGAAAAAATTCAATTGAATATGTTTTTGTGGTGTAAATTATAATTTGTATATGTATTTTGGTATAATTGTTTGATATGTTGGTGTTGCTTTGTTAAACAACACCATAAATACAATACTTTGTAATTTAATTTTTTTACGAATACTTTTTTTTGCCAACACTAGTGATATTTTCATATATGTTGGTCTAGTTAATCATTAATTTGATTGGCAGATAGTTATGGTATTATGATGTTAGACCGTATATAGTTAAAATATATAAGAACTAATTTTTTGGGGAAAATTAAATGTTAAAATTGTTTCATATATTTATTTATTTAAAGGTATATATTACAATAATTGTCGGTATAATATTGATTTTATAGTTGGTTCAAATATTTGTATATTAAATGATTGAATATTAGTTAAAAATACAATATAAGTTTGTGATAATTATTGGCATATATGAGTTGTATTGTCCGATTAAAATACATGGTGTAATCCTCTTAAGAACAAAATTACCTAAGACTTACTATGGGGCATTCAATGGTATAAAGTTACCTATTAATATAAAAATAGTGCTATATTTCAACTTAAACTATATCAAATTATATACCAACTTTAAAATAATTTTGTAATGTTTACTAACTCAAAATAGTAAGATTATACCTTCCATATTAGCAAATCAGTGTCAAAAAATTGGTTTTCTTTATGATATAAAATGGTCTTTGGAAAAAATTAAATATTAAAAATGGTTTCATATATATTGGTATATTTAAAGGTATATATATTATAATAATTGTTGGTATAATGTTGATTCTATAGTTTGTGATATTTATTTACGTATATTGAGTTATGTTGTAGATTAACACATGATATAATTTTAAAAAAAAACAGAATTACTTAAGAATTAATATGGGACATTTAATGGTATAAAAATACCTATTAATATTCTCAGTAAAACAACCAACGCAAACACTTTCACTATTCTATACCATATTATATACATCTTCACAACTCAAGATACCATATTAATATTAAAAAAATCACAAAAATCACCAACATAATAATTCAATATCACATTTAATATCATAACATGAACACTTCCATAATTTATCATACTATATTAATAGACAAATAATTAATAAGTTCTCTCTCGAAGATGAAAATAAAAAAGTGAGACAAAACTCTTTCAAGAATCATCATCATAAAGATTTTTTCTCACAATCGAAAATCAAATTTATCTCAAATTATAGATGAATTATAAAATGCAAGAGCAAGAACTAAAAATTTCTTATCAGAAAAGAAATGAATGTTCTCACCTAGAAACTAACTATGGTAAAAGATGAGAGAAAGTCAACTTTTTTTACCTAAATAGTAGCAATAATAAAAGGGAGGATAACATACAACAAATGTTCTAATATAATTGAATAAAAAATTAAGAGAGAGAAAGTAAAGATGTTTTAAAAAGGAAACGTATAACATAATATTTGTAATTGAAATTTAAAAAGTAAATAAAATAATTATCAATCCCAAAATATTAGCACACTAACCTTAAAAAAAGGAAAAAAACGGTTTGATATAAATATTTCAGATATTTAGTATATTGGTATGCTCTTGTAATTAAAAACCTTCTTTGTAAATAAAAAAAGTATATTCATATATTGTTAATTAAAGTCTTAAACACAATATTCTTGTAATTTTCACATTTTTTATTCCTTAAATATTTCTTTTATGTCTAAGTTTTTTAAAAAAAAAATTAAATTGGACTTGAAGTCCTTTTATTTATTCCATAACAGGCAAATAAAACAATCCATACAAAAAAAAAAACATCTGATCGGCCCAAACCAGCCCATCAGTTATTCCTACAAGTCCCTATGTAAAGTAGTGTTTCCAAATTTGTACTCTTGCCTCTTTCCTCATCTTGTTCTTCCTCATTTCCTTTCCTCTTTCCGCCACTTGAAGATGTTCCCAATAGTGGGTTCTTGATCCTCCTTCTTTGGGTAATCAATATCCTTCATGTCCATCTTGGAGTGTATGATGTAATCAGCAGCTCTCAAGGTTTGTTTCTCCATCCCCTTTCTTTCCCCGCCTTTTCCACCTTTTTTCCTGAACATTTCCTTTTTGTAGGTGTACTTTCCGGTGTAGGTTCGTGCCGAGCTCGATAGAGAGTGTGAGCCTTGCATCTCAACTTTGAAAATCTATATAATTCAGATTTTCTATCATTTCCAGTCCTTTTTGTGCTTCTAACTCCTTTTATTTTCCAATTGAGGCCGAATACGAGTACCCCAAATTGCTCCAGTGCTTCTTCGTCGCGATTTCTCCGTTGGATGCCTGCTTTGGATTCAGATAAGGCTCCTTGACTCTCGCCTTTTGCTGATCCTTGTATCGCTTTTTGCTGGCTGTCATAGCTTAGAAATAGTTTCTGAGCAGCTTTTTTGCTCCAAAAATAGATAGAATCTACTTTGTATAAATCATAGCTATGGAACCCTGTGACCTCAATGTTGTATCTAAGCGCGCTGACCATTAATGTTGCTGTATATTTTCCTTGTTCTAATCCTAATTGATGGGACCTGATGTTTATCAATGTTAAGTATCTTTTTTCCTAGACTTGGTAGCTGATGAAAGTACTGAAATATCATCTTTTGTTATGTATTCATTGTTGTATTGGCTATGAAATCTGCCAACTGATTCGCCTCTCGAAATACATGACAAACCTCTACATTCAACTGCTGTATTATTTCCTGAATATCTTCCACTTTTTCGACTATCTCCCACGGTATTCTCCAGCTCTCATTAATCATGTTTTTTTAAAGCTAATGAGTCTATTTCTAGTCTCACTTGCCTTAAATCATTTTCCAAACAGTACTGTAATGCCTTCCACACTGCTGTGACCTCTGCATCCATGTTAGTGGCCTCACCAATGTTGTGTGCCTCCGCATACATAAGATCTCCATTCATGTCCCTTATACAGTAACCATATTAACTTATCCCTGGATTCCTCTTGCTAGCTCCATCCGTATTGCATGTCACCCATCCTTCGCTAGGTTTCGTCCATCTGACCACTCGATAGTGTAATAATGGCTTGTAATTCTATAAAGCGTCCATCAATTGTGGCCAATGATATGCCATTCTTTTAATCCATGGGAATTTTGTCCTTACTAACTGATATATTATCAATTGACACTGATAATACAAGTTAGTATAAGTTATTCTTTCCCATGTCTATAAGAATTTCTCCGCTTCCACAATTCCCACATAATGATTATTGGAATAGCTTTTAGAATTTGTTCAGCTTTAGTTGAGGCCTTGTGCTCCCACCATTTGAAAATGAGTTGTTGTAAATTTGACCCATTTATATTAATACCTGCACATGAAGCAAACTGCTTCCATAGCTTTTGGGCTATGGGAGCTGTTAGTAAAAGGTGGTTCATAGTTTCCATTTCTCCTTTCTCACAGCAATAGCACTTGTACACAATTGGGATTTTCATCTTCTTAAGATTGTCATCTGTGGCAATTTTCCTTCTCCATACCCTCCAAAGGAAAAAACTAATCTTAATAGGCATTCCTCTAATCCACATATACCTTCTCCAGTTCTCCTCCGCCTTTCTGCCCCTCATCATATGATACGCTGATTTCACAGTAAAGAGACCAGTCGTATTACCACTCCACCATGCCTTATCAGTACCTATCTCCTGAGTTTTAGGTCTGATG
>JAJOOR010010840.1:0-53328 GCA_036250505.1 Solanum acaule
TTATGAAATGTTTTCTTGGTAAAGAAAGTTTTTAATTCCTTATGGTTTTAGTGTCTATGCGATGAATGAATGCTAAGAGGCTTGTATTAGACCTCTTCAAGGTCGAGTACGCCGGTTACGACTAGGGGGTGCTCCCGGGTCGTGACAATAATCCTCCGTCGAAAAGGTAACCTTGATGGAAATGAAATGTGCTGATTTAGTCATCCTATCAACAATGACCCAAATAGAGTATTGTTGCCTTCGAGTATGAGGCAAACCCACAACAAAATCCATATTCACCTCCTCCCACTTCCAAGTGGGAATATTTATATCTTGGAGCAAACCACTCGGTTTTAGGTGTTCGGACTTAACTTGTTGACAATTTGGACATTTGGACACAAAACCCGCTATATCCTTCTTCATACCATTCCACCAATTGACTTCCCGTAGATCACGGAACATCTTGGTGGCTCCCAGATGAATAGAATATCTCGAACCATGAGCCTCTTCTAGAATTTTGTCCCTCAAACCATCAACATCCGAACACACGATCTACCTTGGTACCTAAGAACCCCATCTCCCCCTTTGTAGAAAACCTCTACAGACTTGTTGAGAATCGATTCTTTCAATTCCATCAAAATAGGATCAAGGTGTTGCTTAGACTTCACATCAACTACAAAGGATGATTCAGAACTATGATGAACCACAAATCCACCCTTGGTGGAATCCACTAGTTGGACACCTAATCGGGCCAACCTATGCACATCACGAACCAATTCCTTCTTCTCATCTTCTGCATGAGCCACACTACCCATGGACAATCTACTTAGGGCATCTGCAACCACATTAGCTTTTCCGGGGTGGTATAGGACACTCATGTCATAATCCCTCAAAAGCTCTAACCACCTTCTTTGTCGAAGATTCAAATATCTTTGGCTAAACATATATTTGAGACTCTTGTGGTCGGTAAACACATCTACATGGACCCCACATAAGTAATATCTCTATATTTTCAAAGCAAATACAACCGCCACTAGTTCAAGGTCATGAGTCGGGTAGTTCTTCTCATGAACCTTGAGTTGCCTTGAAGCATAAGCAATTACTTTACCCCATTGCATAAGGACACATCCCAAACCTACTCGAGAAGCATCACAATATACCACAAACCCATTGGTACCCTCCGGTAAGGTCAACACCGGAGTGGAGGTAAGCCTATCTTTCAATTATTGGAAGCTTTTCTCACAAGCCTCCGACCACTCAAATTTAGCCTTCTTTTGAGTTAAGGTCATTAATGGAGAAACGATAGAGGAAAATCCCTCAACAAATCTTCGATAATAATCGGCCAAACCTAAAAAGCTTCGAATATCGGTAGGAGACAAAGGTCTAGGCCAACTCTTGACTGCATCCGTCTTCTTAGGATCAACCTCAATACCCTTACCCGACACAATATGGCCAAGAACAGCAACCGACCTTAGCCAAAACTCACACTTACTAAACTTAGCATATAATTGGTGGTCTTTAAGGACTTGCAATACTATCCTCAAATGATTCATCTGATCACCCTCACTCCTTGAATAGATCAATATGTCATTAATAAAGATAATCACAAACGAATCAAGATATTGTCTAAACACCCTATTCATTAGGTCCATGAATGCCGTCGGGGGATTTGTTAAACCAAAAGACATGACTAGGAATTCATAGTGACCATATCTTGTACGAAAGTCCGTCTTAGGAATGTCAACCTCTCTCACACTAAGTTGGTGGTAGCCCGACCTTAAGACAATCTTAAAAACGTAACTCGTCCTTTGGAGTTGATCAAACAAATCGTCAATTCTAGGACGGGTACTTCTTCTTTATAGTGACCTTGTTCAATTAGCGGTAATCAATACACATCCTAAGGGACCCATCTTTCTTTTTCACAAATAATACCGGAGCACCCCATGGAGATATGTTTGGTCGAATGAAACCCTTGTCTAGCAAATCTTTGAGTTGTGCCTTCAATTCTTTTAATTCGGCCGGAGCCATCCGTTAAGGGGGAATTGATATGGATTGAGTATCCAGCAAAAGATTAATGCTGAAGTCATTGGGAAAGACTCTCGGAAAATCCCTCACTATGGGGTCCGACTCTAAAGAAGGAGTCTCGGACTCAATGTCCATGACCCTAATAATATGATAGATACACCCCTTAGAAATCAATTTAATAGCTTTTAGACATGAAATGAACCGACCTCTAGAGATTGAGTTTCTCCCCTTCCATTCCAAAATGGGCTCATTTGGAAATTGAAACTTCACTACCCATGTTCTACAATCAATGGAAGCAAAACAAGCATGAAGCTAATCCATCCCCAAGATGACATCAATGTCCAACATATCTAATTCTATCAAATCAACCAAAGTGACGACAAGGAGATAGGACATCTCTTATACACTCTTTTAGCTACCACTGAATCACTTACTGGCGTAGACACGGAAAAAAGGTTCTTTTAACTCTTCAGGAGACAGTTCAAATTTCATAGCCACAAAAGGGGTAACAAAAGATAAAGTGGAACCGGGGTCTAATAATGCATAAACATCAATTGAAAATACTTGTAACATACTAGTAACAACGTCTGAGGACCTCTCTTTATCACTTCTAGATTGGAGGGCATATAAGCGATTATTCTTGGGAGCATGGACATTAGAACCACTTGGTGTAGCTTGATTACCCTCTCTTCCCTTGGTAGTACGAGTTGGACAATCTTTCAATTGGTGCCCACTTTTCCCACATCCATAGCAGACACCCATACCAGCAAGACATTTCCCCTCATGCTTCTTACCACACTTTGCACATGTAGGTTTCTCCATAGAAGATCCACCCCTATTGCCTCCTTGAGGCTTAGGGTTTGGTACCCTATCTTTGTTGGGTTTAGGAGCATTGGAGGGACTTTGATTGGAGAACCTCTTCTTAAACCTTGGTCCACTTTGACCTTCAAACTTACCCTTAGAAGAATTTCCATCGTCGGGCCTTGGCCTCTTCACATCTCTATTCATTTTCTTGTGTTTTGTCTCCTCAATTTGTTGACCATATATCATGAGCCTTGAGATATCCATATCATGATGGAGCATTGTCGTATGACATTCTTCTTCAACCAAAACGGACATCCATATTACAAACTTATTCATCCTAGCCCTTGAATTTGCCACCAAGGTTGGAGCATACTTGGATAGTTGGGTGAACTTGAGAGAGTACTCTTTCACACTCATACCCCCTTGACGGATGTTCATGAATTCCACCAACTTTTGTTCACTCAACTCTAAGGGGAAAAACCTATCAAGAAAGGCCGTCTTAAACACTCCCCAATTAACCGAGCCCGCTCTCACGGGTCTCTCATCCCTCCATTGCTCAAACCACACTTGAGCTACGTCTTTCAATTGATAGGCGGCTAGTTCCACCTTTTCTTAAGAAGATACTCCCATGGCATCCACCACTTTAAACACTTCATCTATAAAGCCTTGTGGGTCTTCATCCACTTTAGAGCCATAGAAGGTAGGGGGATTCATCCTTGTGAAATCTCTAATTTTTGAAGTGGGTGTACTTTCATTGGATTTTAACCAAGCATGACTTCTCGATTAGCTTGGGCCGTTAAGGCTTAAGCTTGAGTGGTGACGACGTGAGTTTGAACCATCATGAGTTGGGTCAAAGTTTGAAAAACCGCCCTTATCTCCACATTAGTCATGACCCCTTCATCATTAGGAGCTTGAGGGTCTTGTGGAGCTTGAGGAGGAACCTCCTCATTGACATTCTCCGTTTGTGCCCTTCTTGTATTCATTGCCTATATTCACAAGAAAAGGGTTAGGATAAAAGACTTCATAGAGTTAGGAATCCCAAGCATGACTCAAGAGTAATGAGAGAAGTGAAAATTCCTAAACATCATATAGCCTCTCATTCATAAATGTGGCGCGCTTCACACTCATCAACAAGACTATACTAGACGTGGTTCATGAGACATCAACCTAAATATTATTCCCAAAACCTTATGCTTTGATACCAAGTTTTTCACGACCCAAGGCTAGACCCTAGACATGACACGGCGTACTTGACCCCGAAGGGGTCTCATACATTACATAAGACATAAGACATAAGAAATAAGACATCATCATTACATAAGACATAGAAATAATGCAGAAAAATTTAAAACTTTACAATCGAAGTTCAACTTCACTTTTTATAAAAGAAAATCATAGGGAATCTAGACTGTCTCATTTACCATCTAAACATAGGAATACAAAGTTTTGGGACTTAGCACTTTATATCAACAAAAGTCTCAATATACGAGATACAAAATGAACCTAAGAAATAGGAAATACCATCCTCGAACTTGAGGACTCACCACAACTTGGAGATAAGCAATCCAAGTCTTCTTCAAAAGGAGAGTGAAAGTCACCTAGCCGGAACCTACACTCATTAAGATGTAGAAGGAAGAAGGGATTAGACCATAATATGTACTACGTATGGAAACATGCATAAAAATCCTCAAAACATGATAAAAATGACATTTTATTTGAAAAGAATTCGTTTATCAAGTTTGGAAACCAACATACATTTTCAATGTCAAAAACAAGTCATAATCATATTTACATTCACAACATAGTAACATCAACATCTTAGCAACCCCTAAGGAACACTTGTGCAATGTATGGTTGGCATCCGATAATACCAACCCTACTAAGAACCTCCTTGAAGCAACCTTGGTCATGCACATCATCTTTAGACCTCATCATAATCATTAGTCACAATTAAGGAAATAGTCAAGTACATTACTTGAATACAAGGGAAGTCATTCATAACAACTATCGATTCAATACGCATGGATACATTTAATCCTCATCATAATATAAAGGAACCATCCCATAACATCCTACTAATTCTACTTGTGCAATGTGGAAGTGACGTCCCATACCCCCACTCCTACTAAGTAAACTCACCAAGAAGTCATAGTATAGTTCATATCTCATTCATTATCTTCATTATTATAGGGAAAAGTTGCCATAACCGACATAGACCATGTGAGCTACATGGAATCTTGTGTCGTGTAACCCCACACCGAAAGAAGGTGTCCTACTTGCCTAAGGTAGAACTAAAAGTATAGCTATAAGGTGGATCCACTAGCTAAAGTCCTATATTGGCACATAGTTATGGGATAGGGAGATTGCTTCTAGAAACCCGGCCTATTGCATTGGCAGAGGAGCTTCCATCTCGTGAGTTCACTTAGATGACCCAACCTATTGCATTGGCGGAAGGGCCTTTACCTCATTGACCAGATCCACTCCGTGCTTAACATTATTTCCCAAATTAGACATAATTAGTCTTTGATTTGTATTTACATGTGTGAAGGAATATTTTGTCCTTCGTTCAATACAATTCATCAAAATAGCTCATAGATCCATTAAAGGTGAGAATGTACTTTCAACCTTAGAATCAACATTAGTTTGTGAGTAGAACTTTGACATTTCATTGATACTGTTTTCATGAGAAATAGACTTTCAATCAACACAATACATCATCATCATCCTAGACTATTCATGCATCATCAAGTATAAGGGTAACGGAAGAACAACCTTTAAACAATACCAGACTTCACATATTAGTCATAGGAGATTTACTTTCTACATGATTCAATAGTTCATACACATCTTGCATCCATATGTACAAACCCTAGCAACTTACCCCATTATCAAGAGCATGAATCATGTACCACAATTACACATAAAGATTCTACAATAGGCATGGATAAAACATGATTCAATAACTAAATTCACATAGAAACGATTCATAGTAATCATCTTGCATCAATACCACCATCACAATACTTGAAATTGGGGTCATGGGGGTGTTCATGGGTTCAAGGGGAATGTTACAATGAAAATTACCATTAAACATCAAATCATCCATAATATAATGCAATTAACATAATAAAATCGTTTTTAGGAAGAACCCATGGTTGGAATGAAAACCCTAGTTTTTGAACAAGTTAAAAATTTCGAAATCAAGAGTTGAAGGGCTTCATGGAGAAGAGTGTTCCATAAATCAAAGTCCACATACCTTAATTGATGTTTTCCCACGAAATTGGAGTGAAACTCTTGGAGCTTGAACCCTAATCTTGAGCTTCTTCTTTGTTCTTCAATGGAGTTTAGAGAGAGAATATTTTGAGAGGGAAGGTGGTTGAGTTTGAGTTTGTGAATTATGAGAGTTAAAAGACTTGTTTAATAGTTAAAAATACATTAATATATTTAAAATGTCTAATAATAACGATCCCGCACCCTAACTTAATTAGTTAGGATTTACCAAACCACCCCCACTTGGCCGAACCTACAAAATTTACCCAAGCATGATCCAAAGACCCCAAACCACGGAGCATGGAGGGGACCACGGACCATCCTGGCTGTCCGTTGTTTGGTTCAGAAAGGAATTATTCAAGGTAAGGGTGAGGAGACTAAGTCTCAACTCACGAGACCCTTCCACGGGGCGTGAGTCGGTCCACGGACCATACTGCACCCTCGAGGAATGGTACTGAGGCTAGGGAATTTGGGGGGTTCTAGGAGAAAACCAAGTGTTGACTCACAACCCCCACCTACGGGGTGTGAGTCAACCTACGTCTCATAGGTTGCAACTTGTGGATGAGGTTGTTTGTACAACTTTTAGAGTAGTCCCTTGGCTCTCATCAAGGACCCCTGGAGGGTCCTCGTGGGAGCCATGCCTTGACATTTAAGCACTAGGACCTTAGTTCCAAGTTAGGGAAGTTATTTTAAGACTCTCACCTTACGATTTAACTTCCTTAGGCTATTAGACTACACGTTAGGCTCTACCATAGGTCATTAGATATACGGGATCTTGCATGCCTTGAGGCATACACAACCATTTTTCCATGTTGCATGAGTACACACCCCAACCCTACTCTCGAAGCATCACAATATACCACAACCCCATCGGTACCCTCCGGTAAGGTCAACACCGGAGCGGAAGTAAGTCTATCTTTCAACTCTTGGAAGCTTTTCTCACAAGCCTCCGACCACACAAACTTAGCTTTCTTTTTAGTCAAAGCCGTCAACGGAGAAGCAGTGGAGGAAAAACCCTCTACAAACCTTCTATAATAACCGGCCAAACCCAAAAAGCTTCTAATATCGGTAGGAGTTAAAGGTCTAGGCCAACCCTTGACCGTATCAATCTTTTTGGGATCTACCTCAATACCCTTGCTAGACACAATCATGGCCAAGAAAAGCTACCGACCTCAACCAAAACTCACATTTAATAAAGTTTGCATATAATTGGTGGTCTTTATGGACTTACAATACAATCATCAAATGGTCCATGTGTTCACCCTCACACCTTGAATAGATAGAGATATCATCAATAAACACTATCACAAACATATCAAGATATTGTCGGAACACCCTATTCATTAGGTCCATGAATGTCGTTGGGGCATTAGTTAGACCAAAAGACATTACTAGGAATTCATAGTGACCATATATCATTTGGAAGGCCATTTTGGGAATGTCAACCACCCTTACCCTTAGTTGGTGATAGCCCGAACGTAGATCAATCTTTGAAAAGTAGCTAGCCCTTTGGAGTTAGTCAAACAAATCATCAATTCTAGGAAGGGGATACTTATTGTTTATAGTTACCTTGTTCAATTAGCGGTATTCAATACACATTCTAAGGGACCCATCTTTCTTTTTCACAAACAATATCGAAGCACCCCAAAGAGAGATACTCGGTTGAATGAAACCATTGTCTAGTAAATCCTTTAGTTGTTCCTTTAATTCTTTCAATTCGGCCGAAGCCATTCTGTATTGAGGGATGGATATGGGTTGCGTATCCGGCAAAATATCAATGCTAAAGTCTATTTCCCGTTTGGGAGGAATGCCGAGCAAGTCATCGGGAAAGACTTTCGAAAACTCACTCACCATAGGGACCGACTCTAAAGAAGGGACCTTAGACTCAACATCCATTACCCTAACATTATGATGCATGCACCCCTTAGAGATCATTTTCCTAGCTTTTAGAAATGAAACAAATTGACCACTAGGAATAGAATCCCCCCATTACCACTCTAAAATTGGCTCTTTTGGAAATTGAAATTTGACCACCCGGGTCCTACAATCTATTGAAGCATAACATGCATGCAACTAATCCATGCCCAAAATTACATCAAAATCAAGCATGTCTAATTCTACCAAATTAACCAGAGTGGCTTTATGAGACAAATAAATAGGACAACTCCTATAGATTCTTTTTTCCACTACCGAGCCACCAACCGGGGTGGAAACCAAAAAAGGCTCTACTAATATTTTGAGGAGTATTTCAAACTTCATAGCCACAAGAGGTGTAACAAAAGAGAAAATGGCATCGGGGTCTAATAAAGCATAAACATCATTAGAAAAGACTTGCAACATACTGGTCACCACATCCAAGGAGCTCTCTTCGTCACCTCGTGAGTGAAGAGCAAATAAGCAGTTTTGCTTTTGAGCATTGGAGTTGGAACCACTTGGATGAGCTTGTTTATCTTCTCTCCCCTTAACCTTGAGCATGGGATAATCTCTTATCTTGTGGCAACTCTTGCCACAACTATAGCACCCATTCGAGCCCACTAAGCACTTGCCTTCATGTTTTCTACCACATTTAGCACAATTAGGCCTAGCAACATATGAACCACCACTATTGCCCCCTTGAGGTTTAGGGTTGGAAACCCTATCCTTGTCAACCCTTGGAGTATTAGAGGAGCCTTGATTGGAGAACCTTTGCTTGAACCATTGCCAACCTTGCCCATTGGACTTAGCATTAGAAAATTTCCCTTCATCAGTTCTAGCTCTTTTCACTTCCCTATTGCCTTGGAGCTTCTCACTCTCCATTTGTTAGGCCTACACCATAAGACGTGAGAGATCCATGTCATGAAGAAGCATTGTCGTACGACATTTTTTCCTTACCACCTTGGATATACCCGTCACATACCTACTCATCTCATATCTTGGGTCCGCCACCATGGATGGAGCATACTTAGACAATTCAGTAAACTTTACAGAGTATTCTTCAACACTCATACCTTCTTGACGAAGGTTGATAAATTCGTCCACCTTGGTTTCCCTCTTCTCTCGGGGGAAGAACCTATCAAGGAATACTTTCTTTAACACCTCCCAACCTATGGGACCCGCTTCCTCTGGCCTATTCCTCTTCCATAGAGTATACCATACTTGGGCCACTCCCTTCAATTGATAGGCAACTAGTTCCTCTTTCTCCATTGAAGTCACCCCCATGGCATTAACTATCTTGTAGATCTCCTCCACAAACTCTTGAGCATCTTCACCCACTTTAGAACCGAAGAACATAAGAGGATTCATTCTTGTGAAGTCTCTCAACCTTGAAGCTACAGAGTTCTCATTAGGGTTCACATTAGGCCCAACATCCCTATTAGCTTGAGCCGTTATAGCTTGATTTTTTGTTGTCACGGCTTGAGATTGAGTTGTTACGGTTTGAGCTTGGGCCGTCATAGCTTGAGCTATCATTTGCATAGTTGCCCTAAATTCTTCTTGAGTCACATTTACCGGATCAACCGGAGCTTGCTCATCTAGAGGAGCTTGATTCCCTTGAGGAATTCCTTGATTCACATTCTCCTTTTCCATTATTCTTACGTTGTCCCTTCGTGTATTCATTTCCTGAAGACACAAGAAAAGGATTAGAGGTAAGACTCTATAGAGTTACACTCTATGGCACGACTTTAGAATAATGAAAAAAGTGTAAGTTCCTAACATCTTATAGCCTCTCACTCATAAATTAGGCGTGCTTCACACTATGAACAAGACTCTACTAGATGTGGCTTATGAGACATAATCCTAGAATCATTCTAAACCTTTTCCTCTGATTACCAAGTTTGTCACGACCCCAAGGGTACCTCCTAAACGTAACATAGCACATGGAATCCCAAAGGACCCAAGTAAGCCAATTAGCTTATCATCATCACATAAGTATAGAATAATAAAGAATAAAACACAATTTCAAGTCTTTAAGAAATCTTTCATAAAAGTAAAGCGGGAGTCTAGATGTAGTCTCATTAATCCATCTACTACAATCGGAGTCTCAAAATACTAGGGTCACAACCCTTACAATAGAGAATATAAAAATTTCTAGTACAACTAAAGAAATGAAACAACAATAAGAGCTCTTGTCCTCGGATCCATGAGGACATACCACAAGCTTGAAGAGTAGTCAACCCAAGCTTGAACTAGAATGAATCGCCTTAGACGTCGGAACCTACCTTAGTAGAAAAATAGAAGAAATATGGGTTAGTACAATTAATGCACCAAGTATGGTACTTATGCATGAAAACCATTTAATATGCTAAAAAGGGACATTTAGTTGAAGATTATGCATTTGATCAAATTTATGAACTATCATAGAAACAAGTGAAAAAGCATAGGGTACATACATATTCAACATATTAATCATCTCAACATAAGGAAAAACAAACCATAAGAACCATCAAAGCAACCTTGTTCAATGTATGGACAAGGTCCCAAACCCCTATCCACACTAAGGAATACTCACTAAGTGATTATAGTTCATAACTCCAATTCAATTTCATTCTATCATAATGAGATAAGCTTTAACCGACATAGACCATGAGAGCTTAGTCATGGAATCCGGTGTCTATCCCACACCAAAAAGGGGTTGTCCTATTTGCCTAAGGTAGAACTATAACTCTTAGCTTACGTGGATCCACTAGATAAAGACCTATGTGGGCACATAGTTTATGGTATATGGAGATTGCTTCTAGAAACTCGGACTCAACTATGGTAGAAGGTTTCCATCTCATGAGGCAACTACTTTGGGAACCCGGACTCAACTAGTGTAAAAGGAACCCATTTGGGAAGCCATACTCAACTAGTGTAGAAGCTTCCATCTCATAGTCATATCCTCTCGGTTCTAAGAATTAATTCCTTTTTTGAGTTTATATTAAGTCTTGACTCAAGTTGATAAATGGGAAGGAATGTCTTGACTCAATCCTCAACTCATTTTATAGCTCCTAGATTCATTAGGGGAGACTAGTCTTCAACCCTTAGAACATACATATGTGACAAACCTTTCACATTATATGATCTTCATACCTATGTGTGTGAATAAGGATAATCATCCAAACAATATCATAATTAGATCATAATAGAAGTACTTTACTCTAAAAGCAATCCAATTGAATACACACAAGGCTCATACATATAACTAGTTTTCATACTTTGCCCCTTCAAGGGTTATAGATCATTATGCATCAATATCTATATAATTACTTCATTGAACATGCATAAGAACCTAATTCGAGTAAGCAATTCATCACATACATAATTCGAACACAATTGACTAACAAAGACCCATATGCATGCTTCAAGATCCAATTTAGGGAAACCTAGAGATTCATGGATTCTTAGATAAATTCTTTAGGAAAACAATAGTAATTCATCAAATTGATCATAATATAAGACAATAAACACATTGAAATCGTTTTGGAAGTGAATCCAAGTCATAGATTGAAAACCCTAGGTTCTTGGAGAAGTTGAACTTTGAGAAATGGAGATTGGAAGGGCTTTATGGAATGAAGCTATCCATAAATCAACACTACCATACCTTGAGTGGAAATCCTCCACGATATTGAAGAGGAAAGTTGAGTTCTTGAGCCTTGGTCTCCTAGTTCTTCTTCTTCTTCTTTAATGGTGGTTTCTAGAGAGAGAAATTTTGGAGGGCTGAGTATTTGGGAATTTGATTTGGGTCTTGTTAGAATGTGTTAGTTTGTTTATTTTAGGGGTCTTATTAAATATTTATAGGCGTCTTAATTAATATTAAACGACCTTACTTAGTTAGTTAATTAACCCTAAGCCCCTTCCCTAAACCCCAACTTAAAAACTAAGGACCCAAAATAATGGTGACTCACGAAATCCCCACCCTCCCACAGAACGTGGGTGGGTCACGGGCCGTACTGGCAATACGTGGTTTGCATCAGAGAGGGGAGAAAATAGGGAGGCTCAGCCTCGACCCACAACCCCCAAATACGAGGCATGGGTCCACCCACGATTCGTGGGTTCCCATCGGTAGGTGCTGTTGGTTTTTGGCAGCTTTTTGGGCCTTCTCTTGGGTCATCGTCAAGGACCCATGGTTGGTCCTTGAGGGTCGTCCCTTGACTTTTAAATCCAAAAACACTTGTATTAATTAACGGAAGTTAGTTTACAACTATATTCATTACTTTAAATTTATATAGGCTACTAGTTTTACGTTAGGCTCTAGTTTAGTCTTACTAGTTTCACCGGGTGTTACAGATGTAGTTCAACCTTCCTAGGAAACTCATCACCTCTTTCTTTGTCTTCAGAAGAGGTAACAGTTGAATCGCTTTGATCTTGGAAGTGTCAAGCGCTATGCCTCTCCTACTGACTATAAATCCCAACAGTTTGCCAACTGGCACTCCAAAAGCACATTTAGTGGGATTCAACTTCAAATTATATCGACGTAGGCGATCAAATAATTTCCTCAAATGAGTCAAGTGACGAACTCTCATGGGATTTAATTATGACATCATCTACATACACCTCAATCTCCTTATGCATCATATCATGAAAGATGGTTGTCATAGCCCTCATATAAGTAGCACCGGCATTCTTGAGACCAAAAGGCATCACCCGATAATGATATACACCCCAAGGCATAATGAAGGTTGTCTTTTTTGCATCTTCTTCATCCATCAGAGTCGCCATTCTGTTGACATCTTTTAAGACGGCGTTACGTTGCGGTGACTCACCAAAAAAATATAATTCATTTTAAAAAGAATAAAAGAATTTTTAAATTGGTTAAAGGGAGACACCACCTAAATTTTTAGGAAAACTAGGAAACCAATTAACAAATAAACTTTAAAAAAATGTATACAAAACCAATAGATTCTAAGTAAGGGGTTCAAGTTATTTCGAAGGGAAGGTGTTAGGCATCCTTCGAAATCCACAACTGTGGTTCCCAACTTAGTTCACTTTTTTAAATTGAGGTGGAAATAACAATAATATACAAATATAATAAACATGTGATATACACAATAAAAAAATAAAGCAATAACATAAGAAACGGCCTAAGATTTGCCTAAGATCGATATATACAAAATACTGAATAAAGAGTATAATTTGAACTTCATTCGAATAGCTTCAATGGGAAGCAACTCTATGTACTTGTAAAGACACTTAGTAAAAGTGTTAGTACCAAATAAATATGAATAAAAATAAAAACCGGTCTTATTAATATGGAGGGCCTTAGAAATCGACGGTAATTTCTTCATCGGCCATTTTAACAAATAAAGTAATATGAACTTAAACTAAATTTTCGTCTTTTAAAATGGGGAGGCTTCCAAAACCGACGGAGAGATTTTCTCGTTGGGCAATTTTAACTTATAAGTTTAATAATATGATAAAACAATAAAAATAACAAAATAACATTTCAAAGTCGTGAAAAATGACAAATCTATAACAAATCACAATGGAATGTTGTTGTAAAAATTAAAATAGCTACCAGATCATTTTAACCATGGAAAATAATGTAACAACAGGAACAAAAGAAAAATAAAATAGAACACCACATGTAGTTTCCACCAAAATCTATAATTTTCCAATATTGGTTGCTTAAAAAACAGTGAGAAATCAATTAAAAAAGGTAAGTAAATACTCATAGCAGAATTAAAAAAAATAAAAAATAATAATAATAGGAATAAGTAGCAACTATAATAAAGGTAGGCAAAACGAACGAGGCAAAGCAGTAAAATACATCTATGAAATAACAATAACAACAAGATAGTAAAATAAATAAATAATAAGATCAGACTCTACCAAGAATCCATGGCAACATAAAAAATAAGTAAAAAGTATAACAAAATAATATCACATGTTGTCACTAAATCAAAGTAACATTACTGTAAATTCTTTAAACATTCACAAAAGGCTAACTGAACATTCACAGAACTAAATGTGCAAGCAGGAAATGCAATAAAGAAAGTTGGAATAAGAACTTAAAAGAAAATGTTCCAAACATAAACGAACTGGGAACAAAAATAATTGAAAAACAACACAAATTGAATCAACACATGAGTTATATCAGAATGGTAAACAAATCAATACAAAAATAATGGAAACGAAAATAAGAATAATAAAATATCCCTAGAATCAAACGGTAAAACTAATCACTTAATGGAAACAAATATAACAGAGGCAATAGCTGACCGGAGATAAATAAGGAAAATTAAATAAACAAAGGAATAAATATAGAAAGAGAATGGATCAGGGACTCTATACCGTTTTCTGATCGGATTCGTGTCATCGGAGCTTCGAAGTTGTTGGTGCTCCCTGCTTTTTGCCGACTTCGTTCTATTTTTCTGGTGCTCCTGGCTAGAGCTTGAAACTCGTTGGAGTTCACTGGAACATTGTTTTGTTGTGGTTATGCTATCTCAAAAATCGATGTTCGCCGGGGCTACTCATTCGAGGGAGTAGGGGAAGGGAAAGGGAAGGCGGCGACCCTTGCTGGTTTACTCCAATTTTAAAGCAGTGATGGTGGAGTTACTGTTGTTTGGGGCTGTGTTTCTGGGGGTTGTTTTTGTGGTGAACTGGTGGCGTTTTGGTTCTGAAAAAGAGAATGTGGAGAAGGTCTGGGTTTCGGTTTTTGTGGTTGTTTTCTGATGAGTTCTTGGTAGTTTTGAATGGGGTTCGATTTGTGGATGGCTGGGGGTTTTGGGTTTTGGTGGTATGCTCGTGGTAGCAACCAAAGGGAGAAAGGAAATGGAGGTTGTGGCTTGCTACTCCGGTGGAGCTCGTGCTTTCACCATTAATGGCGTTATTGGAGGAAGAAGATGGAGAGGGTAATGGAACTGCTGTCTGGGTGGAGTGTTGATGCCGTTAGGTGTAGTTGTTCGCGGCATGGTTGCTTCGTTGCCGGAAAAATGAAAAAAGGGAGAAAGTCTTAGAGGCAGTGAGGAGATCTGCTAGTTGTTTTTAGGTGTCTTTGGGCGTTGGAGATGGAAGAAAGGGTAGTGGTGGCTGCCTGTTGTTTAGAGAAGAGCCTGGTGAAATTTCACCAAAAGAATAGAGAAGAGGGAGATGGTTTTTTGGTGGTGGACTTGCTGGAATTTGGAGGAACTCCGGTGAGCTTGTCACCGAAAAATTATCAACACTAAAAAAATTTTAAGACTAAAAAATCTAAATATTATCTTTAAAATTTATCCACCACCCCTTAATTTAATGAGCAAACTATTCTTCAAATAGGGAATTGAAAACTACCAATAGTACAATACCACTATCTTAAAACCATGGGCCAAAATCATCGGTTAATAAAATATCTGTATATGAAATCATATCCATATCAGAATGAATTTCTGGATTGTGCAAAATATCAAAATGAATGTTAACAAATGTTACAGATAAAATGAATATGAAAAAATGTAACCAACGACATGTAAAAATGTAATTTAATAGAAAAAATGATTTTATAAAAATTGAACAAATATTTGAGCGTATTCAACCGATTGTGACAAAATAATACATACAGAATTAACCGATAAAAATCCTAATGCTTTGAGAATAAGGATAATTATCAACAAATTGCATTAAAATAGCAAAACATGTATTTTGAACTATTTTACAAAATAAATAATTAACAATATTAATTTTAAAAATATCATATCATAATTTGGTGTCCACAACTTGCCCCTTTGTTTGATTAGGATCGATGAAAGAGATCCTGGTCAAACAAAGTTGACGAACCCAAATTTGGTTTGATAAACTTTGAACAAAACAAAATGAGATGTTAGTAGAGCTTTTGAGCAATACTCTACGTCCATCGACGGGGCTGAAAATGACAAACAAAAGGCAAGGATTGATTGTAAGCTGAACAACATTCAATTCCTTCAATGCTACTTTCAAAAATGCACAATGAAGGTAATGTACCTTTTTGAAAGGAGGATTGTGTGAATAACATATCACTTTGAACAAGGTGACGAATTAACTTGTCTCTTGAAAGGCAGACGACCCAATTTGGATATAACATGTCAGTTTGAACAAGGTGACAACCCAACGTGTCTCTTTGAAAGGCGGACGACCCAACTTGAACTTAACGTGCCATTCAAAGGGAAATGGCAACCCAATCTTGAACTTAAAGTGTCACTTGAAAGGAGATGACGACTCAACCTGTCTCTTGAAAGGCAGAAGACCCAACTTGAATATACCATGTCACTTTGAAAGAGGTGACAACCCAACGTGTCTCTTTGAAAGGCGGACGACCCAATTTGAACATAACATGTCACTTTGAACGAGGTGACAACCCAACATGTCTCTTTGAAAAGAGGATGACCCAATTTGAATATAACATGTCACTTTGAACGAGGTAACAATCCAACATGTCTCTTTGAAAGGCGAACAACCCAACTTGAACATAACAAGTCACTTTGAACGAGATGACAACCCAAAGTTTCTCTTTGAAAAGTGGACGACCCAACTTGAACATAACATGTCACTTTGAACAAGTTGACAACCCAAAGTGTCTCTTTGAAAGGCGGACGACCCAACTTGAACATAACATGTCACTTTGAATGAGGTGACAACCGAACGTGTCTCTTTGAAAGGCAGACGACCCAACTTGAATATAACATGTCACTTTGAACAAGGTGACAACCCAACATGTCTCTTTGAAAGGCGGACGACCCAACTTGAATATAACATGTCACTTTGAACGAGGTGACAACCCACCGTGTCTCTTTGAAAGGACGACCCAACTTGAACATAACATGTCACTTTGAACGAGGTGACAACCCAAGTGAACTTAACGTGCCATTGGAAAGGAGATGACAACCCAATCTTGAACTTAATATGAATGGTGTATCACAAAATCTACAATAGCAATGTTAGTAACAAATGCAACATAAATTATGCAAACATGGTCTCATATGAACAAGGTATTAACCAATGCAATAATTCAAATATAATAACATCATGAATAAAGAAAATGTCAATTTGAAATTGAATAACAAAATAAAAAGTGTCATTTTGAACGGTATGACAAACCAATTTAAAAAGTGCATCATTTTGAATGACATGATAAATAGTTTTTTTAAAAAAAGAAAAAATCTAAAATAATAAATCAACTTTAAAAATGTGACATTTTGAAGGGTATGACTACCCAATTTTAAAAAGATGTCATTTTGAAGGACATGACTACTCAAATTTAAGAAAATATCATTTTAAAGGGTATGGCGACCCAAATTAAAAAAAATGTCATTTTGAAGTATATGACAACCCAAAAATACAATTTTAACTATGAAACGGCCCACAAAGTTACTTTGGACAAGTATCAACAATGAAACAGTCTACAAAATTGGTTTGGACAAATATCAACAATGAAACGGTCCATAAAGTTGGTATGGACAAATATCAACAATGAAACGGTCCACAAAGTTACTTTATACAGTTATTGAAAAGTGGGTGTCAACCGATTTTTATTTTATGAACAATGAAACATATTTTCACTTGGTTAGAACCAACAATAGTATTGTACAAAAATTCTTCACAACTCTTTATTTTTCAACTGAGATTGATTTTGAGGTAATTTCTATGGATTCAAGTGGTACCTCAAATGTACTCAAGTAACAACATGATTTGTCCATCTTGCTACAAACAAAGGCTTTAAACTAGACCTAATATCATGTATCAAGTGCCCTCACTACAAAGAAAGTCCCAATTTGTACACATTTAAAGTATTTTAATTTGGGAACATTTGAAAAGGCACACTGACACTCAGAAAAAAAGTTCAACACATGCAATTGTTATACCATAGGCTTGGCCTTCATGTAAATCTCCACTAATGTGAGAATATTTGCAATAAAATATTTCATTTATTCATAATGTAGAATATTTTATTTCAACACCCGGATAATTATGCTTGCAAACACGTTGTACACTTTGTTCCACGAGCATGAGAACCAGAAGCAAGTGAAGTATTATCCCATCGCGCCTGTCATCCTATCCGACATATACCGTGCTTTGGGAAAGTGTAAGAAAGGGCATCGTTATTTTCAGGGTTGTAACCTCCTCCTCCAATGGTGGATAATGAGCCACTTGGTGAAGGGACATGTGACTCAAAAGCTCCATACCCTCGATGAACATAACGGTCTTAAGAATTTGAATGAGATGTTGTTCTGGGCGTATTTAGAAAATAGGAGAACTAGAGAAAAATGGGATCAGATTTTCTATGAGTTAAGAGAAAAAGATATTCAGTGGATCTTTGATCGTTTCATCTCAAAGGATGTCATAGTACGAGGAGACAGACAATTTGTACTTCCTCTACTAGGTATTCAGGGTATCCGCGCGTATGCACCCATCCGAGTCTTGAGGAAGTTCGGAAGAAAACAAACCACACCCCCGAACGCATACTACCGTGTCTATATGTTCGACATCGGGGATGATAGAGTTCTTAACGCTTCAGACATGTTGAGAGAATGGAAGCAAGCAGTGTGGATGCATAAAGACACCAATGTCGTTGACCGATTTAATACTAGGTATGACGAAACCTACAAAGCTTAGTGGAAAGACAATTTGCAAGGCATCTCCTTTCCAATTCCTAACATCTATCGCAGTTTTGAGGACAAAGAGTCCAAGGCTTTGATAGAATTAAGAGAGGTAAAAGAAGAAGCTTGGGAAATGCATAATGAATTCCTCCGAAAGCAAGAGGAGGATAAATACGCCCTCGAGAGTGTAACTCAAGAATTAGAAAGTGTGAGGAGCAATTTAGGGGAGCTCAACTCTTGGATTGAAGTTAAGAAAGGAGAAATGTGGTTTAAAGATGTGGAAGAGAAAGGGTGTCAGTGCGACAGATACTTGCTGATGATTCAGTACAGGCTTCAGTACCACATGGGACAAAATAAGAGAAGCAGATTAGAAGCGGGGCCGTGGGGGACATCTTAGTGGATTTCGCCCCTGTGTGGGTCTTTCTATGTGTATCTATTGTTATTTTCCCCTGCATGGGCTTTCTTTTCTTGTGTTGTGGTACTCTTTTCAAATGTGTGGGCCTTTCCTCTTGTATTTCCTATCTATTCCCTATTTCCCCTACTTATTTTTGCCTTTTGAACATTATTTTATATATACAAAATTTGCTTTGGAGTAATGAAATGGTTCAGTTCTACACATACATCTTTCAAATACGCTAGGCCTACCCTTGGCACAAAAGGCCCCCCTACTTGTTTAGGACGCACATTAGCCGCTTGTGTGCTTTAACTTTTTATGTGATATTGTTGGTTTGAATGAGGATATCTTAGCCCACTCCTTTTCAAAAAATTTCTAAAAATCTGTACAAATACAAGTCACTACCCAAAATGTTCGACAAAAATTCCTTGAGTCTTGAGTTTTTCAGTCAAAAATAAAATCCTACCACTAAATCCTAAGACATTACTCTATCATCTCAGGAAAGGTAAATTTGCCGCTAAGATGGAAAAAATCCAGAATATCGAGGTGGAGCTGACTGAGGAGGATTTAAGGATGAAACTGCATCGATTCAACCAGGAGATCGGAGAAATGGAGGAAAGAGGAATAGAACTAGAATTCGCCACCGCAGCCGCACTAGCCAAAAGTACAGCATTAGACATGGAGATGGCGACTAAGAAGGTGAAAGTAGCTATCATGGACGAAGAGATAACTGTTATGCGGAAGAAAGACGAGGATATAGATCTGAGGCTTCAGAGGCTACGCAAAAAATACCCTCTCCTGGATAAAGCAGTCCCTGTCCCCGAAGACACTGAACCTGAAGTTGTTGAAGAAGAACCCGAGGAAGAAATTGTCTATATGCCTCATTTCCAAGGACGTTTGAAAGAAGGGGACGAGAAGATCACCCTCCAAGCATATAAGAAGAAACATAAGAAGCTGAATTGAATGATGTTGATTGGGTTCGCAAGCGGATTGATCGGTTAACATTGATTGATGAGAAGAGAATAGTTGTTGTTTGTCATGGTCAACTATATCGACAAAGAATGATTCATGCTTTCCATAAGAAAGTAAGAGCCACGATATTCGAAATTGGTCAGTTAGTTCTCAAATGCATTTTTCCTCATCGGGATGAGTATAAAGGGTAATTTGCACCAAATTGGCAAGGACCCTGCATGGTTTACAAAGTGTTATCTGGAGGTGCCTTGGTCCTGTCGGAGATTGTAACACTCCGAAAAATGGTAGGTTAAACTAGAGCCTAAACGTGAAGGTTGAAAATCATAAAATGACTCCATGTAGATTGGAAGACCTTATAGAGTTGAAAGGAGGGTTATAAGGGTCAAGGCCAAGGGGCAAGTGCCAAGGCAAAGCGGCCAAGCCAAGGCCAAAGGCCAGGGCTGCCCCACCTTCACGAGTGGGACCACAGATCATGGTCCACTCCACGGCTCATGAACCTTACTTGGCCATGGAAAATTGGCTACCGTAATTCTTATCCACTGCCTCAACTTCACGGAAGGGACCACGGCTCATAGTCTTGACAACGGCTCGTGGAGGCCTTTGTAAAGATGACTTAGGCATGGTGGCACAAAGTAGCCTAGCTACTGCCTCACCCTTCACGAGTGTGACCATGGGTCGTGGTCATCACCACGACTCGTGAAGGGGCTCGTGAAGATACCTTAGGCGAAGGAGCCTTGTGCTCCAAAATCTTAGCCACTGCCTCACCTTCACGAGCAGGACCACGGGTCATGGTCCACACCACGGCTTGTGAGGTGGCTCGTGGTCCTTGACGTGGTGACTTAAATGAAGGTTAGTTAAGTCCTTTTCTTTTTAGTCCAATTAAAGTGGGCTTGTTTCGGGTATTTTAGGGGTACTATATAAGTTGTTTTTAATTCAAAATCCTTGAGTCTATGTCATTATTCACAAACACCCAAATCAAATGAAAAACTTCCTCTTCTCTCAATATTTCTCTCTCTAAACTCAAAGAAGAAGAAAGGAGCAATTGGAGCTAGGGTATATGGATTTCAAAGGTTCTTCCTCAAATTTCTTGGGGATTTCTAATCAAGGTATGGTTGCTTTTCATATATGGGTAGTCTCCACCCATAGAGTCCCCTCAAAAGTTGGTTTTCAAGATTCCAATTTCCCCCAAACCTAGGGTTTTCAATCTATGTCATGGGTCTTCTTCCAAACACGTTTTCAATTGTTTATTTATGGTTGATTATTGTTGGTTATGATGAATTTTGGTTGGATTGATTGAGTATTATTGAATTATGATAAAATCTCCTCATGGACCAATGATTCCCCCATATTGATGAATTATGAATTTATGTTGTGGGTTGGTTAATATTAGAAGTATGTCAATTGATTGTGTTTATGATGAATTAGTCATTGAATCATTAAATCCCTTCTATATCATGTAGTAATTGTGTATGTTTGGGTTGGTTGTGATTCATGGCCCTTGTAGGGAAAAGTATGAGGGTTTGTACATCTTTTATGAGAATTGTGTATGAGCTTATGATTCACTTAGAAAGTGAAGATCCTATGATGATTGTCTAATTGTGGTATTGTTGTAAGATCATTCTCCCCTACCCCTACACATGACTATGTATGATATGTTTATAACTATGATAGTATTGTTGTGTTGAATGAAAGGCTATTCTCATGAACATACTATGAATATGATGTGAAAGGTTTACTCACATCTTGATGATTCTAAGGTTGAAAGGGCATTCTCATCTAATGAATGTATGAGCTACTATGATACCATGTTGACTTAAGTGCCTAGTGCATTCTTTCATGAACATGAACTTAAGTAAAAACTTAATATGATTTTTAAACGAAATTATGCTTAGCACCGAGTGCATATGAAAAATTAGATGGAAGCTTTTACATTTGAAAGTTCGGCTTCCCAATGTAAGTTATCTCATGAGATGGAAACCTTTTAAGTTAGAAAGTCCGAGTTTCTAATAGCAATCTCCCTATCCCATAACTATGTTCCCACATAGGTCTTTAGCTAGTGGATCCACCTAAAAGCTATTATGTTAGTTCTACCTTAGGTAAATAGGACACCTCTTTTCACTGTGGGGGTAAGACGCTGAATTCCGTGTAGCTCACATGGTCTATGTCGGTTAAGGTTAAATTTCCCTATATGATAAGAATATGAATTATGATAAGAACATGGACTTTAACTATGATTTCTCAAGAGGTACTACTTAGTATGAGTGAGGGCATGGGACTCCATTTATGCATTGCACAAGTGGGCTTTAAGAGGGGTTATGGTGAGGTTTTGTTATGCTATGAAGACTTATGAATTATGCATGTACGATATGTATGGATGTTAAGGTTAATTTAACTTGCTACAAGTTATGAATATGAATGTTTCCTTGTAAATGAGTATTGGCTATGAATTAGGTTAAGGTATGATATGTATGATGTTGGTGACCTAAAAGTGGTACTTAGCATTTGGTATTGTTATGGGATCTTGCATTTGCATTGCAGTAGTATAGCTTGTGGGTTGCTTATGATATGGTTTGACTTATGTTTCTTCATAAATGCGCATGATGGCTTTTAAACTTGATAAATGCATGGTTTCAACTAAATGTCCCTTTTATGCATGATTTAAGAATTTTTATGCATGGCTTCCATACTTAGTACTTTTGTGCTAATCCATATTCTACATTTTCTTATAAGTGTAGGTTTCGGGCATTGAGTTGTATTTCCTTCATTTGAGCAAGACTTGGATTGGATCTCCCCAAGCTTGGTGAGTCCTCAAGTTTGAGGACAGATTGTTCATTTTTAGTTCATATCTTACATTTCTTTTAAAGACTATATTGTAAAGGGTTGTGACCCTTATTGACATTCTATTGTAGTAGATGGCTCATTGAGATGGTGTCTAGACTCCTACTTTTGATATTAATGAATAGACTTCTATTGTTAAAGTTTTAAATTCCGCATTATTTCTATTGCTTATGTTATGATTAGGGCTTGTATAAGACCCCTTCAGGGTCAAGTACATCGTGTTACATATAGGGGTAACTCCGGGTCGTGATAAACTTGGTAATCAAAGCACAAGGTTTAGAATGATTCTACGATGATGTCTCATGAACCACGTCTAGTAGAGTCTTGTTCATGAGTGTGAATCGCACCACACTTTTGAATGAGAGGCTATATGATGTTTAGGAACTTTCACTTATTTCATTACTCATAAGTCGTGCCTTAGAATTTTAAATCTATGAAGTCCTTTCCCTAACCATTCTCTTGTGTCTATAGGATATGAATACAAGAAGGGAGAACGCAAGAAGGATGGAAGAAGAGATGGTGAATGAGAGAGTTCCTCCCCAAGGTCCTCAAGTTCCTCAAGCTCCTATTGATGTGGGGGCTATGACAAATGTGGAAATAAGGCCGGCTCTCCAAGTATTGACTCAAGTCGTGACGGCTCAAGTCAATAAGGATGCTAGGACTCATGTAAACCCCAATGTGAGTACAACCGCTTCAAGGATAAGATATTTCACTAGAATGAATCCTCCCATGTTCTATGGCTCCAAAGTGGAGGAGGACCCACAAAGGTTTGTTGATGAGGTGTCTTCCCAAGAGAAGGCGGAACTAGCCGCCTACCAATTGAAGGATGTGGTTATAGTATGGTATGAGCAATGGAAAGGTGAGAGACCCATAGGGGTGGGTCCGGTAGATTGGGAAATGTTCAAGTCGGTCTTCCTTGATAGGTTCTTTCCCCTAGAGTTGAGGGAACAAAAGATGCAATAGTTCATAAATCTTAGACAAGGGGGTTTGAGTGTGAAAGAGTATGGCATTAAATTCACCCAATTGTCTATGTATGCTCCAACCTTCGTAGCGGACTCTAGGACCAAGGGTATCCAACTTGGTAGTCAATGAATGTCGTTCGGCAATGCTCATCCAAAGTATGAATATTTCATGTCTTATGGTTCATGCCGAACAAATTGAGGAACAAAAGCTTAAGCAAGTGAATAGGGAAGTAAAGAAGGCAAAGACCAATGATGGGAATCCTTCCAAAGGTAAATTTGAGAGTCAAGGTAAACCAAAGTTCAAGAGAAGGTTCTCCAACCAAGGCTCCTCTAGTGATCCAAGGGTCAACAAAGATAGTGTGTCTAACCCTAAGCCACAAAGAGGTTATAGTGGTGGTTGTTATGTGGATTAGGCCAAATTGTGCAAAATATGGTAAAAAGCATGGTGGTAAGTGCCTAGTTGGCACGGATGGTTGCTTTAATTGTTGGAAGAGTGGTCATTTGATGAGGGATTGTCCTATGCTAAAGGTTCAAGGAAGAGAAGGCAAGCAAGTCCCTCCTAGTGGTTCAAATCCCAATGCTCCCAAGAAAAACAACTTTTATGCTCTTCAATCTAGAGGTGACCAAGAGAGCTCCCCGGATGTTGTGACCGGTATTTTACAAGTTTTCTCCATTGATGTTTATGAATTGTTAGACCCCGGTGCCACTTTGTCTTTTGTTACACCTTTTGTGGCTATGAAATTTGAAATACTCCCCGATGTGTTAGAAGAACCTTTTTCGGTTTCTACCCCGGTTGGTGACTCGGTAGTGGCAAAAAGAGTCTATAGGAGTTGTCTTATTTCTTCGCCTCATAAGGTCATTTTGGTTGATTTGATAGAATTGGACATGTTAGACTTTGATGTCATTTTGGGTATGGATTGGTTGCATGCTTGCTATGCTTCCATTGATTGTAGGACTCGGTTAGTAAAGTTCTAATTTGCAAATAAGTCTACTCTAGTGTGGAAGGGGGGAAATTCTATTCCTAGAGGTCAATTTGTTTCTTGTCTCAAAGCTAAGAAAATGATCTCCAAGGGGTGTGTTTACCATATTGTTAGGGTGAAGGATGTTGAGTTCGAAACCCCTTCCTTAGAGTCAGTCCCCATGGTGAGTGAGTTAACGGAAGTCTTTCCCGATGACTTGCCTGACATTCCTCCCGAACGGGAAATAGACTTTGGCATTGATCTTTTGTCGGATATACCCATATCCATTTCTCCTTATCGAATGGCTCTGATGAAATTGAAAGAGTTGAAAGAACAACTCAAGGATTTGTTAGACAAGGGCTTTAAAGAACCAAACATTTCTGCATGGGGTGCTCCGGTATTGTCCATGAGAAAGAAGGATGGGTCCATTAGAATGTGTATAGACTACCGCCAATTGAGCAAGGTGACAATAAAGAATAAGTATCCTCTTCCTAGAATTGACGATTTATTTGACCAACTCCAAGGAGCTAGTTACTTTTCGAAGATTGATCTACGTTTGGGCTATCACCAACTAAGAGTGAGAGGGGTTGACATTCCCAAAATGGCCTTCCGAACAAGATATAGTCACTATGAATTCCTATTAATGTCTTTTGGTTTAACCAACGGCCCAACAACATTCATGGATCTAATGAATAGGGTATTTAGGCATTATCTTTATTAGTTTGTGATCGTTTTTATTGACAATATTTTGATCTATTCAAGAAATGAGGGTGAACATATGAATCATTTGAAGATTGTATTGCAAGTCCTTAAAGACCACCAATTATATGCTAAGTTTAGTAAATGTGAGCTTTGGCTAAGGTCGGTTGCCTTTCTTGGTCATATTGTGTCGAGCATAGGTATCGAGGTAGATCCTAAGAAGGAGAAAGCGGTCAAGAGTTGGCCTAGACCTCTAACTCCTACTAATATTAGGAGCTTTTTGGGTTTGGCCGATTATTATAGGAGGTTTGTTGAGGTTTTTTCCTCCATTGCTTCTCAGTTGACGGCCTTGACTCAAAAAAAGGCTAAATTTGTGTGGTCGGAGGCTTGTGAGAAAAGCTTCCAAGAGTTGAAAGATAGGCTTACTTCAGCTTCGGTGTTGACCTTACCGGAGGGTACCGATGGGTTTGTAGTATATTGTGACGCTTCTCGAGTGGGTTTGGGATGTGTCCTTATGCAACATGGTAAAGTGATTGCCTATGCTTCAAGGCAACTCAAGATCCATGAAATGAATTATCCGTCCCATGATCTTGAACTAGCGGCGGTAGTGTTTGCTTTGAAAATATGGAGACATTACCTTTATGGGGTCCATGTAGATGATTTCACCGATCACAAGAGTCTTCAATATGTGTTTACCCAAAGAGACTTGAATCTCCGACAAAGAAGGTGGTTAGAACTTTTAAAGGACTATGACATGAGTGTCCTTTACCACCCCGGCGAGGCTAATATAGTTGTGGATGCCCTAAGTCGGTTATCCATGGGTAGTGTGGCTCATGTAGAAGATGAGAAGAAGGAATTAGTTCGGGATATGCATAGGTTGGTCTGGTTGGGTGTCCAAGTAGTGGATTCCACCGAGGGTGGCGTCATGGTGCATAATGGTTCCGAATCATCCTTCGTAAGGGACGTGAAGTCCAAGCAAGACCGTGATGCCATATTAATGGAGTTGAAAGAATCGGTACTCAACAAATCCATTGAGCCCTTCTCCCAAGAGGGAGATAGGGTGCTTAGGTACCAAGGTCGATTATGTGTTCCGGATGTTGATGGCTTGAGAGAGTGAATTCTAGAAGAAGCTCATGGTTCGCGGTATTCTATTCATCCGGGAGCCACCAAGATGTACCGTGATCTACGAGAAGTCTATTGGTGGAATGGTATGAAGAAGGATATAGTGAGTTTTGTAGCCAAATGCCCGAATTGTCAACAAGTTAAGGTCGAACATCAAAGGCCGGGAGGCTTGTCCCAAAATATAGATATTCCTACTTGGAAGTGGGAGGATGTGAATATGGATTTTATTGTGGGTTTCCCTCGTACTCGAAGGCAACATGATTCTATTTGGGTCATTGTTGATAGAATGACAAAATCCGCCCACTTTATTCCCGTCAAGGTTTCCTTTTCGGCGGAAGATTATGCCAATTTGTATGTTAAGGAGATAGTGAATTTGCATAGGGTTCCGCTATCGATTATTTGGGATCGGGGTACTCAATTTACTTCACACTTTTGGAAGGCATTCCATAACGGGCTAGGTACCAATGTTAAACTTAGTACTGCTTTTCATCCTCAAACAGATGGTCAAGAGGAACGCACCATCCAAACCTTAGAGGACATGTTGAGGGCATGTGCCATAGAATTCAAGGGTAACTGGGATGATAATCTACCATTGATAGAGTTTGCCTACAACAATAGTTACCATTCAAGTATCGCCATGGCTCCTTTTGAAGCATTATATGGTAGGAGGTGTAGCTCTACGATTGGTTGGTTTGAAGTAGGTGAAATTGCTCTAGTTGGTCCCAAACTAGTTTATGAGGCCATTGAAAAAGTTCGACTCATTAGAGAGAGGTTGAAGACGGCCCAAAGTCGGCAAAAGTCTTATGCCGATGTTAGAAGGAGAGATCTAGAATTCGAAGTTGGTGCTTGGGTCTACTTGAAAATCTCACCTATGAAGGGTGTGATGAGGTTTGGTAAGAAGGGGAAGCTTAGTCCTCGGTGTGTGGGCCCATATCAAATCTTGCAACGTATTGGGATGGTTGCCTATGATGTAGACTTGCCAAATGAATTGGCTCCGGTTCACCCGGTACTTCATGTTTCCGTGCTTAAGAAGTGGTTTGGTGATCCGATATCCATCATTCCTACAGAGGGTTTGGGAGTTGATGAGAGTCTTTCTTATGAAGAGGTTTCAATAAAGAATTTAGACCGGAAAGTTAAGAAGTTGAGAAACAAGGAAGTAGCTTCCGTGAAAGTTTTATGGAGGAATCACTTAGTTGAGGGTGCTACATGGGAAGCCGAGGCCGATATGAAATCCCGTTATCCTCATCTTTTTCCTTCTACTCCTATTCAAGCTTAAGGTAAGTAGTTCCTCTTGAGTTTTGGTGTTTTGGGAGTCATGTATGTTGTATGAGCTTTTCCATAATTTCCTTATGTTATTCATATTCTTGGTGAAAATTCATGTTTAGTGTAAATTGAGCTTTCATGAATTATGTGTTTCTCATGTTGACTTGCATTTTAGTATAATGATGGCATATATGACTTCATGAGATGATTTTGATGAACATGCTTAGTTATGCTTGTGATGAAATGGCATGTTGGCTCCCTAATGTTGTGTTGATCTTGCTTGAGTTAGAGAAGGTAGTTCCTCCTATGATTATGTGAAATGATCAGTTTTGTGCATAATAGGTTTAAAATGTAGCTTCTACTTCCTTGTGAATGCATTTATTAAGTCTTGAGATGGAGTTGATGTTTCCTCCTTTGAATAGTGCATTATTTAGATGTTGCATGCATGATGGGATGCTAGTCGTGAGTCTTTAACTCCGTAAGGTGTCTAAATCGTCATTCGAGAATGAATGTTCCCAAGGGGGAGATAATGTAACACTCAAAATAATGGTAGGTTAAACTAGAGCCTAAACGTGAAGGTTAAAACTTATAAAATGACTCCATGTAGATTAGAAGACCTTTTAGAGTTGAAAAGAGGGTTAAAAGGGTCAAGGCTAAGGGGCAAGTGCCAAGGCAAAGCGGCCAAGGCTGCCCCCAACTTGGAGCACATTGCCCCACCTTCACGAGTGGAACCACAGATCGTGGTCCACTCCACAGCTCATGAACCTTCCTTGACCATGGAAAATTGGGTAACAAAAATCCTAACCACTGCCTCAACTTCACGAAAGGGACCACAACTCATGGTCTTGACCACGACTCATGGGGCCGTTCGTGAAGATGACTTAGGCATGGTGGCTTGGTGGCACGAAGTAGCCTAGCTACTGCCTCACCCTTCATGAGTGTGACCATGGATCATGGTCATCACCATGACTCATGAAGGGGCTCGTGAAGATGTCTTAGGCGAAGGAGCCTTGTGCTCCAAAATCTTAGCCACTGCCTCCCCTTCAAGAGAAGGACCACGGGTCGTGGTCCACACCACGGGTCGTGGTCCACACCACGGCTTGTGAGGTGGCACGTGGCCCCTGACGTGGTGACTTAAATGAAGGTTAGTTAAGTCCTTTTCTTTTTAGTCCAATTAAAGTGGGGTTGTTTTGGTTAATTTTTGGGGTACTATATAAGTTGTTTTTAAGTCAAAATCCTTGAGTCTAAGTCATTATTCACAAACACCCAAATCAAATCAAAAACTTCCTCTTCTCTCAATATCTCTCTCTCTAAACTCAAAGAAGAAGAAAGGAGCAATTGGAGCTAGGGTTTGTGGATTTCAAAGGTTCTTCCTCAAAAATCTAGGGGATTTCTAATTAAGGTATGTTTGCTTTTCATCTATGGGTAGTCTCCATCTATAGAGTCCCCTCAAAAGTTGATTTCCAAGATTCTAATTTCCCCTAAACCTAGGTTTTCAATCTATGTCATGGGTCTTCTTCCAAAAACATTTTCAATTATTTATTTATGGTTTATTATGGTTGGTTATGATGAATTATCATTGGATTGATGGAGTATTGTTGAATTATGATAAAATCTTCACATGAACCCATGATTCCCCCATATTGATGAATTATGAATTTATGATGTGGGTTGGTTAATATTAGAAGTATGTCAATTGATTGTGTTTATGATGAATTAGTTATTGAATCATGAAATCCCTCATATATCATGTAGTAATTGTATAAGTTTGGGTTGGTTGTGATTCATGAACCTTGTAGGGCAAAAGTATGAGGGTTTGTACATCTTTTATGAGAATTGTGTATGAGCTTATGATTCACTTAGAAAGTGAAGATCCTATGATGATTGTGTGATTGTGGTTTTGTTGTAAGATCATTCACCCCTACCCTTACACATGACTATGTATGCTATGTTTATGACTATGATAGTATTGTTGTATTGAATGAAAGTCTATTCTCATGAACATACTATGAATATGAAGTGAAAGGTTTACTCACATGTTGATGATTCTAAGGTTGAAACGACATTCTCACCTAATGAATCCATGAGCTACTATTATACCATGTTGACTTGAGTTCCTAGTGTATTCTTTCATGAACATGAACTTAAGTAAAGACTTAATAAGATTTTTAAAGGGAATTATGCCTAGCACCAAGTGGATATGAAAAATGAGATGGAAGCTTTTACATTAGAAAGTTTGGCTTCCCAATGTAAGTTATCTCATGAGATGAAAACCTTTTACGTTAGAAAGTCTGGGTTTCTAGTAGCAATCTCCTTATCCCATAACTATGTGCCCACATAGGTCTTTAGCTAGTGGATCCACCTAAAAGCTATTATGTTAGTTCTACCTTAGGCAAGAAGGACACCTCTTTTCGGTGTGGGGGTAAGACACCGAATTCCCTGTAGCTCAAATGGTCTATGTCTGTTAAGGCTAAATTTCCCTATACGATACAAATATTAATTATGATAAGAACATGGACTTTAACTATGACTTCTCAAGAGGTACTACTTAGTATGAGTGGGGGTATGGGACTCCATTTCTGTCATTTCCTTGTAATTATTCTATTTGCTTGTAATCGCTTTGTTTAGAATTTATCCCTTTGTAATGAACTACGTCTGACCTAAATTTTCAAGAATGAGATACGTAGGCGGCCTATGTTGGCCTCGGTCACCCCTTTTATCCCTTTAATTTTTCTTCTTTTGTACCTGAACTACGTTCGACCTGAATTTTCAAGAATGAGATACGTAGGCAGCCTATGTCGGCCTCAGTCGTTTCCTTATCAAAATTTCCTATTTCTGTTAATATTTGAGGGGTAACTACGTTTGACCTGAATCCTGCCTTAACGGGATTCGTAGATGCCACAACAGCTCGGTCATATCTCCCGTAAGATTTCTGTTTTTCATTTACAATAGAAACTGGGACATAATTTTTTAGAGGGACTCAAAAATTCTGAAGAAGAGGATCTCTCCAACAAGTCAAGACTGGAGTTACTTTGAGATTTGCATCTAGGACATAATTTTTGAGAATATCTCAAAGATTTCGTGATTTGCTCACCAACAGTTCAAGACACGCAAAAACAGTTAACTGGACAAATCTTTTTTAGGATGACCTCAAAAATTTCGATAGGATTCATCGGCGGTGTAGAACAACTTTGAATACTTCCCATCAAATAATCGAATAAACTTCGAGGCATAAACTTCAAAGACGTTCGCTAAAGCTTGACGTAACATGACACTTGGCAGTGACCTTTTCCAAATATTGCTTTTTGAAATCCTATTTTTCTTAAAACTTTTATTTCGTGTTTCAATTATTTTGCATAAAATTTTTCGTCTTATCTATCATGAAGCGGGAGATCAGAGAAATCAACCGAAAATAGTCAGACAAGGAGCAGACTACAAAAGGAATTGACACAGATCAGCTCACTTTAAACTAACAATTTTTCTATGGATGTAGGAAAATGTTTAATGCTTCTTATGCCAAAGAATTGGGAATATGAGTAGCATTATTTCATCCAAATTCTCAACAAGGTGAGGTCAACGATGAACATTACAACTATGTTCAGAGATGGAACAAATAAAAATCCCGAAGAAAGAAATTTTACTATTTTCCATCAACTAAAAATACCTGGAGGACGTTAGTTGCATCATATTATCAGACATGATAATATTACTACCCCAAGAGTCATTTGTATTGTATCATCGAATGAGATGATACCACTACTCTGAGGGTCATTTTTATTTGTATCATCGATTGAGATGATACCGCCACCCAGAAGATATGCAGAAGATCACCTATGTTGCTCGGTTAAGCATTATCTTCATTCGGTACCAGGGATGAATCATCAAAAGATTCATACATCGCAAGAGAAAGGAGTCATACATCACAAGAGAAAGAGGCATACATTGCAAGAGAAAGAAGGCATACATCGCAAGAGAAATGAGTGATGCATCGCAAGAGAGAGAAGTCATACATCGCAAGAGAAAGAAGTCATACATCGCAAGAGAAAGAGTCATGCATCATAGAGAAAAGAATCATGCATCGCATGAGAAGGAAGTCATGTATTGCAAGAGAAAGAGTCATGCATTGCAAGATAAAGAGTAATGCATCGCAAAAGAAAAGAGTCATGCATCGCAAGAAAAGGGAGTCATGCATCGCAAGATAAAGAGTCATGCATCGCAGGAGGAAGATTCATGCATCACAAGAAAATCAACGTCAGCTAGATCATTTTCATTCGCAAGAACAATATCAAGAGAACCATCAACAACGACGTTAATAGAACTATCAACATATTACATTAGCCTATTTTATTACTTCGACATCAAAATAGTACATTGAAGATTATATTGCAAATATGAAACACAAGCTTTATTTGCTGTACATAGTCCGAAGAGGAGTACCAAACTCTTAGTAGCAAACTGGGAACTGGGATGCAACACAATGTGAAACTTTTTCTTAGTAGCGAACTGGGACATAGTCCGAAGAGGAGTACCAAACTCTTAGGATGCGAGCTAAGGAGCGACTTCCACTATAATCAAACCACACCCCTATCAGAAGGCATGTGGGTTTTTCTTTGGGTTTATCGGTGTCAGTTTTGCATCTGGAAGTTCTGTTTTTCACCGGGAGCAATTCCTAATCCAAGGGACAATGTGCTAAGAGCTTTGAAAATTATGTTCGTGCAAATCCTTAATTATGGGTGTGAAACATGCCACATTCATTGTTAAGAGGTTACAAGTCTCCTTTTCATACTCGACTTACTTTGTCGTTTTTTCAGAACCAAAGGTTATCTTGCATAATAGATTTCCTTTTCAACCGATTGAGTCGAACTATAGGCAGCCTAATTCCCTGAGTTGAGGGATATGTAGGCAGGATCAGTGTTGAAAACTCGGCTGTATTCTGACATTCACTCTTAAATCTTATTCTCGAGCATTCCGATGCCTTCATAATTCGATTTCGGGACGACTTTTGAGTTCTTTCAAAATCGTGCGTGAAATCAAGCATATCGAACTACAAGTGGCTTGAATTCTCATATAGCCTGAGATATGTAGGAAACCCACTTTCGGGGTTCAACCATTATTCCTAAAGTCCGTACCACATCCCTTTTCCAAAGGATGAAGATGTGGTCAGTCAAAATTGAATTCGTCAATTTCATTCTTCTCGGATTTCTTTCATCAATCTAAGTCAAACGAGGAACAGTTGTTAACACATAATTTTGACCCTCCCCGATAATAATTAATTTCTGAGTTTCTTGATATTCAAACGATTTAGAATAATTAGTTTTGTAAAATTCAAATAGTTTCAAGATTATTTTAGGTAACTTTCGTCGATTTTTATAGTGTTTTGAATAATAAATATAATTCATATAGTTATATACGTAATTAGTATATTTTATAAATATTTGAAAAACATATCAAAAAGATTTTGTTTTATTAATTTAGTTTAGTTTAAATCATAATTGCAATTTTGAATTAATTAGTTTGTATTTAAATTAATTATTTTTAATTAAATTAATTATTTTATTTCGTTAAGATTAAGACACTCATTAATTGATACTAATTCATCTTGTTTTGTTGTTAGCCGAATTCGCCAATTTAATTCAATTTGGCTAATATTTCAACTTAAATCGGTTACAATTGTAATTCAATGGCTATTTTGTAATTGCAAATATAGTCATTCCCTATATTAGCCTTCAAGTCTTTAAGACCCAGAGATTGGACCTTTTAATCAACCCAAGTAACACTTTCAACAACCCAGCCCACTTTTTCCCATTCTAATTCCAATTTTCGAGCCTACCTAGTGACCCAAATTCCCAACTTTCCAATTCAAACCAACAACCCAATCTATTTGACCCGGCCCAATCCCTGCTCAAAAGAGAACCCTGAAAATCATCAGCATAACAGCGATCAAACAACAAGAGAAACCCAGAAATGACGTGAATAACAGAGGAAACCGCGCGACATTAACAGCAACTCAAAGCAACAACACACGCAGCAACGCGTGAATGACCCCAAGCGACCCTCTACGCGCCCATCTTCCTCACACGACAACAACTGGCGACATCAAACGCGTCCCCATCAGTGAATACACAGCATCAACGAACGATTACACGACTTCAAGTAGATGGAAAGCAAATAGCCTTTCCGCATCATCTCCATCGCCAATTCATTCGTACAGCAGGGCTAAGCGGCCTGTAATTTTTTTCCTTGTAGCCAGGATTTTCGTCCTTCGCTTGCGTAGATGGGCGCCACATCGAGCTTCAAGGACAAAGTGTCCATCAAGACCTCCCATGCCTATTCTAACTTTTTGGATGTTGGTTGGAAATTCGAATTTCTTCGTAGAAACAATAACTTTTCCACTTTCTTAGGAAGGAATTTCAAATTTGGGTTGAATTTGGATTTACGATTTTGCCCCAAGCTTCTCAAAAAATTCACCCATCTTTTCCCATCAGTGAATCCTAGAATCTCCTTCTACAAATACCTAATCTTTCTCCATTGTTAGAGGTTGGATTTTTGAGCAAAAAAAAAATATACCTAGAGAACTCAAGCAAAAAACAGTAAAAATATATATAAAACACATTCGAAACAGATAAGAGATGAGTGCGATCATAGTGTGGTTTCCTTGCTCATACATAGGATATCTCGTAATATCATTTTGCTAGTGGAATCATCTTCTTGGCTAGCTCATTTTGCTCAGTTCGCTGCCCCCATAAAGGTACATTTTTTTTTTATCTTCGTTCGTTTTACTCTAGTTGACATTTCTCTTGACAGATGAAGTTCTCTGTTGATTCTTTTCTCTTTTTCATGAATGCTTTTTTTATTCTTTGGGTTTATTACCGATGTTTAGTGACGAACTGTTGGTTTCGAGTTAAGTGTGTCTTAGTTATTTGAAGCATAAAAAATATTTCTTGTATTTGTTGTTGTTTTACTTGTGAGTGATAGGCAGAATCTTAACAACTGGTTGATATGGAGGTTATATGTTGTATCAGTTATCGTTGGTTGGATATAGTAGCCGTTTAACATCTATTCAACTGGTATGTGTTCATTTTCCTGTGTATTTCTCCATGGTTAAAGCTACTAGCAGATCATATAGTCGAGTCCTATTTCAACTTTGTCTTTGTCTAAATCTAGTCGTGTTTCTTTAATTTGTTTGAAGTTCATTTTTCTCATTTTCCTCCCTGTTCGGAATCCTGAAGGCTTGAACATGTTAAATATTTTATTTTCTTACTACTCTTATTATTTCTTCTCTTCTTTGATTTGATGTCAAGCTGATCGTAGATTTAGAAAAATCGTTTTGAATATTTGATCTTGTTTGTCAAAAATAAAGGATGTTCCTCCCTCTCTTCCCCATTTTAATGAAGTTGTAAAGATGTTGAAGTTCTTTTCTCGTTCATGTCCATGTGTTCTTGTCTTACTTTATTAATGTCGTCTTGGCAATTTGTGTTTGTGAAGCTTTTATTTTCATATTTAGTATCACATAAGTTGTTTGTTATTCTGCTTAACTGTATGAGGGCATAAGGTGTTCATCATTATCTCATTATTTGGAGTTTATTGTTAGTTAAGAATGAAAAGATTGTTATGTGGATTCCTTTGTAATGATGAGCTAAATGTTTGTTTATCGTGGACTGTTTCTAGGATTTTTGTGTTTTCTTACCCTCATATGTTCCATTTTGGAGTTTAGTCATATTGATTTATGTGATCAGAAGCATGCTTTGACCCATTTATTTTCTGTTACTTGCTATCACTAGCATATATTTGCTCTTTTAAAATGTTTGTTGTTGAATTATTGTGGACTTACTGTTGTATATAATGTTTGCATGATTTATCATTCTGCTCAATACTTTTTATGACTTAGTACTTATGTATTTTATTTGTTATGTTGCATGTGAAATCTGTCCGAGTTCATCATAAACTCCTATTTCCTCCCCCCGCATTTTGAGAGAGCCATAAAGGCTCAATTTTCTACTATCGAGTCACCCAATCGTAAAATTGAAGAACAGGTTCCCCAAAAACTGACGAACAAGAAATGGAGCTAATACGGGGTTGTATACACCTAGTGTATACGAAATTGAGAAATGGGCCCAAAGGCCTCTAAATTTTAGTTCTTCTATTTTGTCACTTTTGAGCCTAAGCCCATCCTTATTTATTACTATAATGTTAGAATTTAGGACAGGTGAAAGAATAGAAACATTGTTTTATGTTAGAATAAGACAAGTACAGATGATTTGAACGGGCCAAAGGCCCAAAATGAAAAATAGGCCCAAGTGTGGGCCCATATGGACAGATCCAAACTTGGGCCCAAATCTTCTTTCCCTATTTACTTAATTGTCATTATGTGTTTATTTGTTAAAATTAATCTTAAGGTTTCAAAAATTCAACTCCTCAAAAGATAACCATTTTGAATTAACTATTTAAAATTAAGTAAATTTTTTTTATTGATTCAAGTATTTGTATTTTTAAAAATATTTATAGTCAAATAATTAATTATCGGATAACCGCGTGTTAGCGGGTATTTTGGGTGCTTTCAAACCCTTCCCAAAATGTTAATATGAACCCCGAACCCCCTTTTAATATTTTCATTAAATTTATTGTTTTAATCTTTTGAAAAAAATTAGTTTTCTTAATTTTACTTTAAAAATTAAGTGGCGACTCTAAAACCCGTCTATATTTTTAATATAAAACAGAATGGCGACTCTGCTGGGGATAATTATGCTTTGATGTTTTAATATATGTACTTTTGTTACACTTCAAAATATTCTCTTGCATTCATTCAAGATTAGAACAAAACCAGATTCATTGTTTCATGTGCATTTTGTGGTGAGCTTTTGAATTAAATTCATTTATGTTGTTTTGTTGATTTAGAACTTGACCCAAATGTTTGTTGAGGCGAAATCCTGAGTGATGTTTGATTTGAAAAATGATTGTAGGTTTTCTTTGACCTATTTGAGTCTTTCAAAGCCTACCAAATGACATCAGCCCTTAGTACGTCCCCACTTTAAGTCTTAAGCCTTTTCTTTGGACAACCACATCTTAACCTATACCCTTTTGAGTGCTTATACGCACTATCCCTCCTTTGGCCTGACTTTTATGAGCGCACTGAAGGCGTCGCAAGTTACAAAAGAAGATTCAAAGTTCAAATTTCTCAAAGATAAAAGTTATCAAAGTCCATAAGAGTCAAAAATACAAAAATGACTTCAAAAAAAAAGGAAAGAACTGAAAATTCCCCATAAGTTCAAGCAAGTAGAATTTCAACAAAATAACAAAAACACTCCAAACAATCAGGAGAAACTTCAAAAGATGAAGAGAAAGGGGAAAAGCTCAGACAAGCAAGCTCCAAAAGATGTCAAAAAGTACAAAAGAGAAGGGACAACAAAGAGGATCAAATGCTAACAATGTAACAAATGTTGAAAGCATCAATTTAGTGCAATGCTCAAGAAATGAATAAGTCACTTTTATCTCAAATGACTACCCTACCCATCCCTAAGCCTACATTACATGTCATTGACAAGCCCTACATGATTTCAGTTCAAATGTTCTCACATTAGTGGAGATTTACATGAAGGCCAAGCCTATGGTATCACAATTGCATGTGATTAACATTTTTTTTTGAGTGTGAGTGTGCTTTTCCAGATGTTCCCAAATTAAAATACTTTAAATGTATGCAAATTGGGACTTTCTTCGTAGTGAGGGCACTTGAAACATGATTTTAGGTCTAGTTCAAAACCTTTGTTTGTAGCAAGATGAATAAATTTTGTCGTTACTTAAGTACATTTGAGGTACCACTTGAATCCATAGGAATACCTCGAAGTCAATCTCAGTTGAAATATAAAGAATTGTGAGAAATTTTTGTACAATACTTTTTGTTGGTGCTAACTAAGTTAAAATATGTTTCATTGTTACATTATACGAGGAACTCATAATTATGTTTTTTTGTTCAAGTTATAATATGTTGGAACTACGTTTGACCTAATTCCTGCTTCAACGGGATACGTAGGCGCCATAATGGCTCGGTCATGTTCCTCATAAGCTTTCCATTATTTCAAAGCGAAAACTAGGACAAAATTTTTGAAGAGGTCTCCAATATTTTTACAAAGGAGATAGTTGTTACTAGACTGAATACCGGAGGTTCCTAAAGCTGAAACATGGAATTTTTTTTTAAGGAATGCCCTAAAAAAATTCATCAAGGTTGTACTCTAACATCAGATTTATGGGAGCATTGCTCCAAGTTGGTTTGTACCTTTGCATTAGTTTTTTTGTACATGATCTTATATTCATTGTATATACATATCTTTGATTTTATTTTTTTACATTCCATTAAAAAGGATGATTTTATTTGACAATTTTAAGTTTGGTTGTCCGCCCTTCAATGTGACTCATTAATTTTTCATTTCAATTACTACCTTTCAAAAATTAAAATAAAATTGTTTGACCTTTTTTTAAGTTGGATTGTCTGCCCTTCAATGTGACTCATTGGTTTTTGGTTACTTTTTCTTTAAATAATAATTAAAAAAATTGTTAAATTTGGATTGCCCGCCCTTCAATGTGGCTCATTGGTTTTTTATTTCGTTTATTTTTGTGTTAAAAAAATCATTTATTATTCAAAAAAAATTTATGTCATATCTAAACGAACTACGCAAACCTGATTCTCATCAATGAGATACGTAGGCAACCCTTCTAGGGTTCGGTATTCTTTATTCAAAAGATTTTTTATTTTTTATTCTTTTAATGTTTATATTTTTCAAATCATTTTTTGACTTGGTTGGTGCCAACACAGTTGAAGTGTGCATGTGAAAAATAATTTGTACAAAGAGAAGATTCACTTTTTGTTAAACCATAGATTCTTTTGGTACCTTTAATTCATACTTTTGTTACACTTGAAAATATTCTCTTGTATACATTCAAGATAAGAACAAAACCAGATTCATTGTTTCATGTGCATTGTGTGGTGAGCTTTTGAATTAAATTCAATTGTGTTACTTTGTTGATCTAGAACATGGCCTAAATGTTTGTTGAGGCGAAATTATGAGTAATGTTTGATTTGAAAAATGATCGTAGGCCTTCTTTGATCCGTTTGAGCCTTTCAAAGCATACCAAATGACATTAATCCTTAGTGTGTCCCACTTTGAGCCTTAAGCCTTTTCTTTGGACAACCACATTTTAGCCTACACCCTTTCTGAGTGCTTATACGTACTATCCCTCTTTTGGCCTGACTTTTTTTAGCGCACTGAAGACGTGCAAGTTACAAAAGAAGATTCAAAGGTAAAAGACAAAAGTTATCAAGGTCCCTGAAAGTCAAGAATTCAAAAATGACTTCAAACAAAGAAGAAAATGTTCAAAATCCTCACAAGTTTAAGCAAGCAAAATTTCAACAAAAGAAGAAAAACACTCCAAACCAAAAGAAGAAAGTTCAAAAGATGATGAGAAGGGGAAAAATTCAGACAAGCAAATCTTGAAAAGAAGTCAAAAAGTACAAAATGAAGGGACAACAAAGAGGATCAAACGCTAAAAGCGTAACAAATGTTGAAAGCATCAATCTAGTGCAATGCTCAAGAATGGAATAAGTCACTTTTATCCCAAATGACTATCTTACCCGTCCCTAAGCCTACATTACAAGCTATTAACAAGCCCTACATGATTCCAGTTCAAATGTTTTAACATTAGTGGAGATTCATATGAAGACCAAGCCTATGGTAGCACAACTGCATGTGTTGAACATTTTTTCTGAGTGTGAGTGTGCTTTTCCAAATTTTCCCAGATCAAAATACTTTAAATGTGTGCAAATTGGGACTTTCTTTGTAGTGAGGGCACTTGAAACATGATTTTAGGTCTAGTTCAAAGAATGTGTTTGTAGCAAGATGGACAAATCTTGTCGTTACTTGAGTATATTTGAGGTACCACTTGAATCCATAGAAATTACCTCGAAATCAATCTAAGTTAAAAGAGAAAGAATTGTGAAATTTTTTTATACAATACTATTGTTGACGCTAACCAAGTTAAAATATGTTTCATTGTTTATAAAATAAAAATGAGTTCAAACCCACTTTTCAATATTTGTCCATGCCAACTTTGTGGACAGTTTCATTGTTGATATCTTTCTGAACTAACTTTGTGGACCGTTTCATTGTTGATACTTGTCCAAAATAACTTTGTGGAGCATTTCATAGTTAAAATTGTATTTTTGGATCGTCATAACCTTTAAAATGACATTTTTTTTAATATGGGTCGTCATACCCTTCAAAATGATATTTTCTTAAATTTGGGTAGTCATACCCTTTAAAATGACATGTTTTTAAATTTAGGTCGTCATGCCTTTCAAAATGATATTTAAAAACAAATTAATTTGTCATCTCAAATAAAATGATGCTTTTTAAAATTGGTTTGTCATGTCGTTCAATATGACACTTTTTATTTTGTTAGTCCATTTCAAATTAACATTTTTCATTTTTTTTATTTCATGATCTTATTAAGTTTGAATTGTTGTATTGGTTAATACCTTGTTCATATGAGGCCATGTTTGCATAATTTATGTTGTATTTATGTTATATTTGTTACTAACAATGTTATTGCAGATTTTCTGATACACCATTCATATTAAGTTCAAGATTGGGTTGTCATCTCCCTTTAAATGGCAACGTTAAGTTCAAGTTGGGTCGTCCGCCTTTCAAATAGACACGTTGGGTTGTCACCTCGTTCAAAGTGACATATTTTATTCAAATTAGGTCATCCGCCTTTCAAAGAGACACATTGGGTTGTCACCTCATTCAAAGTGACATGTTATGTTCAAGTTGGTTTGTCCGCCTTCCAAAAAGACACGTTGGGTTGTCACCTCGTTCAAAGTGACATGTTATGTTATAGTTGGGTTGTCACCTTGTTCAAAGTGACATGTTATATTCAAGTTGGGTCGTCCACCTTTCAAAGAGACACGTTGATTTGTCACCTCGTTCAAAGTGACATGTTATATTAAAGTTGGGTCATCTGCCTTTCAAAGAGACACGTTGGGTTGTCACCTCGTTCAAAGTGACATGCTATATTCAAATTAGGTCGTTTGCCTTTAAAATAGACACGTTGGGTTGTCACCTCATTCAAAGTGACATGTTATATTCAAGTTGGGTCGTCCGCCTTTCAAAGAGACACATTGGGTTGTCACCTCGTTCAAAGTGACATGTTATATTCAAATTGGATCGTCCGCCTTTCAAAGAGGAATGTTGGATTGTCACTTCGTTCAAAGTGACATGTTATGTTCAAGTTGGGTCGTCTGCCTTTCAAAGAGACACGTTGGGTTGGCACCTTGTTCAAAGTGACATGTTATATTCAAGTTGGGTCGTCCATCTTTCAAAGAGACATGTTGGATTGTCACCTCGTTCAAAGTGACATGTTATGTTCAAATTGGGTCGTCCGCCTTTCAAAGAGACATGTTGGGTTGTCACCTCACTCAAATTGACATGTTATGTTCCAGTTAGGTCGTCCGTCTTTCAAAGAGACACATTGGGTTGTCACCTCGTTCAAAAGGACATGTTTTGTTCAAGTTGGGTCATCCGCCTTTCGAAGAGACACATTGGATTGTCACCTCGTTCAAAGTGACATATATATTCAAGTTGGGTCATTCACCTTTCAAAGAGACACGTTGGGTTGTCAACTCGTTCAAAGTGACATGTTATTCACATCATCCTCCTTTCAAAGAGGTACACTACCTTCATTGTGCAATTTTATAAGTAACATCGAAGCTATGTGAATGTTTTCAGTTTACAATCAATCTCTGCCTTTTGTTTATTATTTTCAGCCTAGTCGACGGATGTACAGTCTTGCTCAAAAGCTTTACTAACGTCTCGTTTTGTTTTGTTCAAAGTTTATTAAATCAAATTTGGGTTCGTCAACTTTGTTTGACCATGATCTCTTTCATCTATCCTAATCAAACAAAGGGGCAAGCTGTTGACACCAAATTTTGATTTGATATTTCTAAAGTTAAAACTTTTTAAGTATTTTATTTTTTAAATAGTTACATGGTTTGCCATTTTAATGCAATTTGTTGATAATTATCCTTATTCTCAAAGTATTACGATTTTTATCGGTTAATTCAATTTATATTATTTTGTCATAGCCGGTTGAATACGTTCAAATATTTATTCATTTTTTTATAAAATCATTATTTCTGTTAAATTGCGTTTTTTACTTGTCATTGGTTACGCTTATTACATTTTTCATATTCATTTTCTCTATTACATTTATTAATATTTATTTTGATATTTTGCACAGTCCAGAAATTCATTCTGATATAGATAATATTTCATACATATATATTTTATTAACCGTTGATTTTGGCCCACTGTTTTAAGATAGTGGTATTGTACTATTGGTAGTTTTCGATTCCCTATTTAAAAAATAGTTTGATCATTAGGTTAAAGGGTGGTGGACAAATATTAAATTTGGGGAGTGAATTTTCAGGATTTTAGTCTTAAAAAATATCTTTTATTGTTCATCATTTTTCTGGCAAGTTCATCAGAGCTCCGACCAACAACTAAAGCTCCATTCCATCACCTAACAATAGCTCCCCACTGTTGCATTTTAGTTTTGACCGAAAAACAAATCAGACCCACAACTAGTCACCACCACCGCCGGAACCATCTGAAAACACAATAGCTCCACCTAAAACCTGCTTGAAAACAGCCAACATCACTCCATTTTCGACGAAACACCTCAAAAACCCTAACACACCCAACTGCTCTTCTTCTTCCTTCGAAGACAAAGTCAAACAAGACCTAAACGACCCCCATTTTTCTCATTTCCGACTTCTATTCTTCCGCAACAAACCTCAAAACCCTGACCCAAAACCATCTTTTCCGCCGCCAAATCAGACCACGATCTTCTTCAGTTTACCTCCAAGCACTGACGAAGCCTCACCATAGACCAACCAGCGAGCTTGAGCTCGCAGTAGCAGTTCTGGTTGCAAACCAACAAAGCCTTAAGATTCTAGTTCCATTTCTGGTGATGTCTGGCCGGATAGTTCTCGCCATCAACAACAGCAACAACCAGCAACCACTAGCATAGCTCCAACTCCGGTAAATAAAATACTTCTCTTTCATTTCAGTTTTCTTTTCAGATCTAGCCGTAGGGGTTCAAACTCCGATCATCGTTGTTTTTCGGTGATATTTTATCTTCTCCAGTGACTATTACTATTTTAATTTAATGTTTGAAGTGAAGTTGTCTGATTTTATTTGCTTTTATTTTATTTTATCGGTTTGGACTGTTACTAGTGTTATTTTCTTTTATGAATTATGAGTTGGTGATTGACAACTTATTTTGGGTTCATTTTATTATATTCTTGGATTAATACTTAGGTATGCTATACTCATGGTTTCAATTGTTGTCGTTATCGTTTTATATTGTGGTTGTTGAACTTATTTAAATTTGTTACAAGTTTTATTTTATTTTCTTTATATGTATGGTTGTGACATATTTTTATTTTTATTGTTGTGATTCATTCTTGTTTATCTTCCTGTTGCTATGTTTCTTTAATGATATTGATTCATTTTGATCCATTTTGGGATCTTCTCTGAATTTTTTCAATCACTCCCATTTTTTAGTAGACTTTGTTTAAACTTCAATTTCTAATGAGGTTACTTTGGTTATTTTGTTTGTTTCTCTGTCTGTTTTTTCATTAATTATTATTATTAACTTTGTTCTTTCTAAGTAATGTTTATTAGTGATTAGTTCTGAATATTATTTAACCTTTATATTTTAGCAAGTTTTGATGCCTTTTTCTTTTATTTTACTGTCCAAGTGAGGAATTTTAGCATAGTTTTAGTTGTGTTCGTTAACTTTATTATCTTATTAGATTTATATGAACAAAGAGTTAAAATTGGCCAATGAGAAAATCTCTCTGTTGATTTTGGAGGCCTCCCCATGTTAAAAGACGGAAGTTTAGTTTATGTTTAAAATTGTTACAAGTTAAAATTTGCCGATGAAGAAATTACCATCGATTTTCAAGGCCTCCCATGTTAATAAGATGTGTTTTATTTTTTAAGTTATTATTTGATTTATTATTTTTATTTCATATTTATTTATTACTAACACTTTTACTAAGTGTCTTTACAGGTACCTAAAGGTTCTTCCCTTTGAAGCTATTAGAATGAAGTTTGAATTATATTCGTTGTTCATTATTTTTGTACATATCGATGTTAGGCAAACCTTTGGCTGTTTCTTATATTATTGTTTCATCATATTACTTGTGTATATTGCATGTTTATTATACTTGTACATTATTTTATTCTCCTCCTCAATTTGAAAAAAATGAATTCAGTCGGGACCCACAATTGTGATTTCGAAGGATACCTAACACGTTCCCTTCGGAATAACTTGAACTCCTTACCTAGGATCTATTGGTTTCGTATACATTTTTTTAAAGTTTATTTGTTAATAGGTTTCCTAGTTTTCCTAAAAAAATAGGTGGTGACTCCCTTTAAACCTTTTTAAAATTCTTTTATTCTTTTTAAATTGAATTATATTTTTTTGGTGAGTCACCGTGAAATTGTGCCATCTCAAAGGATGTCAACAGAATGGCAACTCTAAAACCAGCCTATATTTTCAATATAAAACAGAATGGCGTAAAGAACAAATGACTGCATCTCATGCTTAGCACAGTTATCAATGAAAATGTGAATGTTTGGCAATGGAAAGTTGTCTTTTGGGCTAGCTTTGTTGAGATCTTTGTAGTCCACACAAATTCTTATGTATCCATCTTTCTTGGCAATCGGAACAATGTTGGCCAACCAAGTCAGATACTGCATCACTTCCACCACTTTAGACTCAATCTGCTTTGTAATCTCCTCCTTGATCTTCAAACTTAGCTTTGGCTTGAACTTTTGGGTTTTCTGCTTTATCGGACTAAAATCTGGATTGATCGGCATCTTATGGGAATTCATGTTTGTACTTAGCCCTGGCATATCCCTGTAAGACTAGTCAAATATATCGATTTATTCTCTAAGAAAACAAATTGGGTCCCTTCTTTGGGCTTTCGTCAGATTGACACTGATTCTTACTTCTCTAACACATTCCTCATCTCCAAGATTTACAATCACGGTTTCTTCTAAATTCGGCTTGTGCTGGTTCTCAAATTGTCGAAACTCCTCAGCAACATGTTTGGGTACTGCATTTTCTTCTTCATATTCCTCTTATTCATCATCACATGCATCAATTTGTTCATTCGGCTCGTGATATGACATGACATTGGCAGGTTTTAAATTAATATTACTGAAATCATAAACAAACAAAGTTAGGAAAGTAAAACATAATCATCTAGGTAAATAAACAAATTTTTGATAAAAGAGGCTATTCATTTAAACTTAAAATAGGCATAAAATTTGGCCATGGCCAAGGGCCATTTCGCCTTTTTAAACATCACAGGGGGAATTTAAAAACTCAAACAAGTAAAATATGCATAAAGGGTGGGTCTCGGGCCTCTTCCGGACTACCACCGATTTTAAAAACAAATATAAACACATCTCCTTTCTACCAAAATGAGAGGGGAATCAGGAGTGGCGTGGAGGTCCAATTCTGCAGCTGCTCTTCTAGTTCAGCATCACGGATGCCTGATGTCTGAGCCTCTCCTTCGACGATTGCATCGACTTCCTCAAAAAGGCCCTAGATCCTTTCCCCGAGACCACCATCATTGGCATATTCTTGCACTGGGAACGACTGGTATAAATGAGGAATTTGCTTGGGCAACACTTGATCAACACTCTTGTTCATCAGCTCTGCTTCATCATCATCTGTGGGGACATACCCCAAACAAAACTTTACTCCTCTAGCGGGAATTTGAATAGGTTCAACAATTCCTTGAAAGCGCTTCCCTAATCCGAACCATGGTTCAAAACCACTCCGGAGCATAACAGTAACTATCATCTTGTACACAGAAGGCATAGGGGGCAGTGGAGCCAAATCATCACCGGTGGCATTTACTAGCTCCACCGTGTAGAAATTACAACCTCGAGAGATATCATCAACGATCGGCGCATACCCATTGGATTTGTTCCCTTCACCATGAATGACCAAATACTGGTCCTTCCAAACAAATTTCATTAGTTGGTGAAAGGTAGAAGGCAGAGCCCCGGCCATGTGTATCCATAGTCTTCCCAGAAGCAAATTGTAACTGGTATTGATATCCAACACCTGAAACTCAACACTAAATTCAGTAGGACCCATCTGAATCTCCAAGTACACTCTACCCAATGTGTCTCTTTGCTCTCCATCGAAAGCCGTCACATTGACTTGATTGTGGTGAACCTTTCCTAATGTAATTCTCACAAGAAGAACTACAATCTAATGCGGAAATCAAAGACAAAAAAATAAAGAGAAATAGATAGACACAAAAAGAGGAAACAAAAAGCAACCAAAGGGTATATTAAACCCAATGACATCGATTCGTTGATCCTACAATAAGCACCTAACTCTTAAGATGACCTCAAGGGAATCGATATCCCAAGCAACCAACGTTTCTAACAAAAGGCAACACAAGCTTAACCAAGCTCTCAACACTCAAACATGAGTTTTTAGTTTTTTTTTAACATCAAATAATCCAAGTCTAAAAAGTAAACCTAACTAGCTATTTATAGAGTTTAGGATAAAAGGCCTAAAAGTGTTCCGAAAGACAAAAGGGAGAGCCAAGTCGGGCTCGCCTAGTCACTTGGCGATGCGCCGACCTGGTCGGCGAGCTTCCCTTCAATTCTTCAGTCCCTAGCCATGTTCTGTAATATTAGGCAGACTGGGGCCATCGCCTAAGCCATTGGGCGATGCGCCAAGTGGACCCTGCTCGCCGAAAAGGACTTCTTCAGCAATTTTCAAGGCATAAATGTCCTTGCTTGTCATCAACACCATCTCGAGCACCTCCATCTTCATAAATAGCCCTTGCATCGTTTGAAGGTCTTGAGCTTGGTTTCTAGTAAATGGCCTTGATGTAATCCATTTTACATCATTCTCTCCTTCTTGAAAAGAATTTGTCCTCAAATTCGACGGATCATCATCAGCCACAGTTTGAAAAGGTGACAGGTCGCACACATTGAAAGTGTTGTGCACTTGGTATTCCGGAGGAAGGGTAACCTTTTAGGCGTTGTCATTAAGTCGCTCCAACACTAGAAATGCTCCATCACCCCTCGGCATCAGCTTTGTCCTGTGATAGGTGGTAAATCGCTCGTTGCAAAAATGTACCCACACCAAGTTCAAACACGATCCTCTTACGACCCTTGTTAACCTTTTTGACTACATCTTGGTTCTTCTTCTCTCAGTGCAGCCGCACCTTTTCATGAAGCTTTTTCATGGCTTCAGCTCGCTTGCTCCCATCTAAGCTTAACACAACATCTTGAGAGAGAGGAGTGAGATCTAAAGGGGTTAGGGGGTTAAAACCATAAACAACTTCATATGGAGACATACCAATAGTTCTATGAATAACACAATTATAAGCAAATTCTACTAAAGGAAAGTGTTCCTGCCATGAGGCCAACTTTCCATGCACTACGGCACAAAGCATAGAACCCAAAGTCCTATCACAACTTCAGTTTGTGGGTGACAAAAAGTTGAGAACAACAAATTAGTACCGAGTCTACCCCACAATTCTTTCCAAAAGTGACTAAGGAACTTAGGATCCCTATCACTTACAATGGTTTGAGGAATTCCATGCAATTTAACAACATGCTCAACAAACAAAGATGCTACATTGGAAGCATAATCACATTTATGACATGGAATGAAATGAGCCATCTTTGAAAATCGATCAACAACAACAAAGATACTATCTCTACCTCTTTTGGTCCTTAGGAAACCCAAAACGAAGTCCATTGAAATATCAAGCCAAGGCCTTTGAGAGGAGGGGAGTGGGGTGTATAAACCATGGGGAAGGAGGCGTGACTTAGCACGTCGACATTAAACACATTGACCACAAATTCGAACAATATCTTTATGCATTTTAGGCCAATAAAATTGTTCCTCGAGAATTCCCATAGTTTTGTTAATACCAAAATGACCCATTAAACCCCCATCGTGTGCATCCCTCACAAATAGTTCTCTCCAAGAGTTCATAGGCACAGAAAGTCTCTTGCCTTTGAACAAGAAACCATCAAACTTGGAATAGGGAGTAGAAGACCTATCCCTCATCCATCTTTCCCTCTCCCATTCCTCATAATCTTTGAAGATTTGAGCAAACACGGGATCCTTGGGATACAATGCCTTCAAACATTCAAAGCCAATCAATTTAGAAGACAAAGTATTTATCTAAACATGTTTTCTAGACAAGGCATCGGCCACCACATTTTCCTTTCCCTTTTTCTATTGGATTACATAAGGGAAAGTTTCAAGGAATTTAATCCATTTGGCGTACCTTTTGTTCAACTTTCTTTGGGCCCGAATATGTTTTAGGGACTCATGGTCAGTCCTAATGACAAATTCTTTGGGCCACAAGTAGTGTTGCCAATTACCCAAAGCCCTAATCAAGGCATACAACTCAAGATCATAAGTGGAATAATTCAAACTAGCACCTTTTAGCTTTTCATTAAAATAAGCAATGGGCTTTTGGTCTTGCATTAAGACAGCTCCAATGCCTACTTTACTAGCATCACATTCCACTTCAAACGTTTTATCAAAATCAAGTAATTGCAATAAAGAAGCGGAACTAAGCATGTATTTTAAAGCCTCGAAAGCCTTGGCTTGTTCCTCTCCCCACTTAAAAGATTTATCCTTTCGGATTACCTCTGTCAAGGGGGCTGCAATGGTAGTAAAACCTTTGACAAATTGCCTATAAAAACTGGCCAGCCCATGAAAGCTTCGAATATCACTTATGGATTTCGGAATTGGCCAATTCTTAATAGCATCAATTTTAGACTCGTCAACTTCAATCCCTCTTGAAGTCACAACAAAACCTAAGAAGGCAACTTCATCAACATAAAATGAACACTTCTAAAGATTAGCATAAAGTTGTTCCTTCCTAAGCACATCAAACACACATCTCAAATGCTCAACATGATCATGCATGGTCTTGCTATAAATGAAGATATCATCAGAATAGACAACCACAAATTTCCCTATAAAGGGTTTCATCACATGATTCATGAGACGCATAAGGGTACTAGGAGCATTAGTGAGATCAAATAGCATAACCAACCATTCATATAGGCCAAACTAAGATCAATCTTTGAAAACACACAAGAGCCATTCAATTCATCAAGCATATCATATAACCTACGAAAAGGATGATGATAATTTACCGTAATTTTGTTGATGGCTCGGCAATCGACACACATGCGCCATGTTCCATCTTTCTTTGGAACCAATAGGACCGGCACAACTCATGGATTCATGCTCCCCTTCATATAGCCTTTGTTGAAGAGTTCCTCAACTTGCCTTTGTAGCTCCTTGGTGTCCTTCGGATTGCTTAGATAAGCTGACTTGTTTGGCAATTATGATCCCGGCACAAAATCAATTTGGTGCTCAATTCCCCAAAGAGGGGGTAATCCTCATGGAAGCTCCTTTGGGAAGACATCCTCATATTCCTGCAAAAGAAAGGAAATAGAATTGGGAAGAGAAGAATGAAATTGGTTAGTTTGTAGCACATGATCCTTATGTGTAATAAGGATAAAAGAATTTCTGGATTCAATTTCCTCCCTTATCTCCTTGTAATTAGCCAACAACACTTGGCCCTTTCCTTTCCACTTCTTTCTTTCCTCATCTTCTTGACTCTCGGCCTCTACATGTTCTTCTTCACACTTCGTCTTTTCCTTTGACTCACTCATTCTTTTATATATATCATTGACTTGAGAGGGGTTCATAGGATGAAGAACATACTTATGATCATTCAACACAAGTGAATACGTCGACTATCTCAGCAAATTTCACTCCAATGAGCAACATGATCCTGTCATAATACTCGGGATCTTGAACCCGCACAAACACTTTAACAATTTCTTTCTCAGACATAGGAGGTTGAACCCTAGTTTCCTCCTTTATCCATCTGTACGCAAATTCTCTGTAACTTTCATTTGATTTTTGCTTCATCTTTTCTAAGGAATAATAATCAGGAACGATCTCCACATTGTAGATGAATAGTTCAATAAAGTCCTTAGCGAAAGAATTCCATCTAGGGCATTGTCTCATCTTGAGATGTAAACCATTACAGGGCCTCTCCACTTAGACTTCGGCTAAAAAGTCACATTAATAAAGCTTCATCTCTTCCAACTCCCACGAGCTGGTCACTGAAGGCTCTCTGGTGTTCTAAGGGGTTCCCTGTTCCTCTGAAAATGTCAAATTTTGGCACATTAAACCCTTCCGGGAGGTCCAAATTTGGATGGATGCACAGATCCTCATAACTTAACCCGATAACCTCAGGAATGCAGTGCAACTCTTTCATGGCTTTTTGGAGCTCTTCTTTTATATCTAGCTTGTTGGCTTCTTCCTTTGACCTTCATTCTCGCTCTCGTTCTTCATAATGGTCAAGCTCAGAACAATTGGCGTAGGGCTCGTTTGGGATTGGGATTTGGAAAGTAGTCTGTTGAGGTAAGGGTGGAACAATGGAAGGATTCTAGACATTTGGGGGAGCTTGGTAATTTTGTGGGCAAGTTTGGGGGTTGGTATGCTGATGGGGGAAGGCTTGCGGGATGCTGACATTTTTGTTTTGCGGAGGAGGGCAAGCTTCTGCTGTATCAGTTGCATAATCAACTCATTATGTTCAACAACAGAGTGCTGAGCTACGACAACCTCAGTCAAGCCTATATCATCACTGTTATCGCCCATTGTTGACTTTTCTTTTCAAGGATTCTGACCGGGGAAGGAATCTTTCAGAGCTTTTGATCTTGTAAAATAAGGGTGTTCAGCCAGCTTATCGACAGAGATCGATTCTAACTACCTGTAGAAGAAAAACAACTCAAAGGCAAATACATTAGTTTTAATTCATGACAACATGATGCAAAATATGACATAGAAGGCATATAAACACATAAAAGCTTCTTCTTTTGAGGACATGTTAACCCACGAATAATGGGGACTAATTTTGAATAAATAGGAATTTGCTCATTTTGTTTTGAGACTAGTTACCCAGGAAGGTTGAGTTGCGTTGAGCTAAGGTCTTCTTGCTGCATCTCTCGGCATCTATTGATGTGAATTCAATGTTCCCTTGTAGAATGAATGGGGAAAAGAAAAAATTAAAAAGATAGGGGTCGGACCTTGAAGGGATGCCTACGTATTCTCAAAGGAGAATTCAGGCCCTAGGTAGTTCAAATACAAAAGGAATTTCTGATTTTCGTTCATTCATATTTTGATTACAAGGAAAGTGAAAGCATGCAATAAAACTCCTAAAATATAGATTGTGCCTTTATCAATGCTTATTCTTCTGACTAGTGAAAGCATTCTGGCTGCTTCACGGCCAACAAGGGGAAACTCAACTTGGATCCTTCCCTTGTTGATTAGGGACTCCGCATCATAGCGAAACCCGAGGAACATTCGAATGTTGTGATCTATGGATAAGGGCAAGGTTTCCAGATTTCAACTCCAAAGGCATCGACTGTTCCATCATCCCTTTTGATAGGGGTCAAGATCCCCCTTTGAACCAACTGATAGTAGATATCCCACCGCATTCTCTTAAAAGGCGTGAAGTAGTGATAGTAAATCAAAGTATGCTCTATGACCGGTATACTAGGTTTCGGTTGATCACAGGTAAGGAAAGTGTTATCACCCCACATATAGGTAATTTTCTCAATGTTGATCAGGTCGTGGATCGCGGCCTTCAGTTCCACCCATTCTTCTATTGTATGCCCATTTTGATCTGTGTGGTAGGCGCATGTCTTATGTGCTTCATACGGTTCAACCTTGAAAGTGGTTCCCTTGAGGGGTTTCAGGATGCGTGAAGCCTGAAGACACTCATAAATGACAGCACATGAAACAAATTTTTCTCCCACACTATGTTTATGCTCATATGCTTGGAGGGTGATCTTCTCGTCCCCTTCTTTCAAATGTCCTTGGAAAGGAGGCATATAAACAATTTCTTCCTCGGATTCTTCTTCAACAGCTTCAGGTTCAGTGTCTTCGGGGTCAGGGACTTCTTTATCCAGGAGAGGGTATTTTTTGCGTAGCCTTTGAAGCCTCAGAGTTATATCCTCATCTTTGTTCCACATAACAGTTATCTCTTTGTCCAGGATAGCTAATTTCACCTTCTTAGTCGCCATCTCCACGTCTAATGCTGCACTTTTGGCTAGTGCGGCTGCAGTGGCGACTTCTAGTTATATTCCTCTTTCCTCTATTTCTCGGATCTCCTAGTTGAACCGATGCAGTTTCATCCTTAAATCCTCCTCAGTCAGCTCCACCTCGACATTCTGGCTTTTTTCCATCTTAACGACAGATTTACCTTTCCTGAGATGATACAGTAATGTCTTAGGATTTGGTGGTAGGATTTTATTTTTGGCTGAGAAACTCAAGACTCAGGGAATTTTGGTCGAACATTTTTGGTAGTGACTTGTATTTGGTATTTGTAGAGATTTTTAGAAATTTATTGATAAGGAATGGACTAAGATATACTCATTCAAAGCAACAATATCACATAAACAGTTAAAGCACAAAAGCAGTTAACGCGCTGATGAGTCAACAAACTGGACTCATTTAGGGCTTTATTTTGATAGAAATAGTGTCCTCGAATTCTTATTTTGTCTCAATATCTGATGAAAACTCTTAAGTTTCAGGTATTTGAAGTTTTAGTGGAAACATGGACACTTAGGAGCAAAAAAGAACAAAAAAAGGCTGAAAAGAACGAACAAGCTGAAGCATGAGCATCGCCAAGAACCTTTGGCGATTTGTCGAAAGGACAGACTCCGCCCTAAAGGAAGAGGATAAAAAAGGCGATGACAGGAGCAGTCAGCGCTTCACCGAATAGTTCCACGAAGTAGTACTATACCGCCCAATGGTCCAGAACATGATGATGTTGTAGGCAAGCACTCAACAACGATGAGACAGAAGAAGGGCGAGTCACTGAGTCATTTGGCGGACTCGACTAACCTCGCCGAACTATCCACTGCACTAATTTCTGATGGCTATAAATACTAAACTCTTTATTAATTTTACAAGTTCCGAACCATTATTATTACTATTAGAATAGAATAGTACATTTTTAGATATTTTCTCTCAAGTTTGGAGAGGGTTTTGTGGGAGACTTGAAGAGAGAAGGATTTCATCTTCCCCAAGTTGGAAGTGGGTCTTTTCCATTCTTCTTCCTTTGCTTAAATCAAGGTTTAATTTCTTATACCAATTTGATTTTAGTATCATTTTAGGTGTATTTTGTTATTTCTTGATGTGTGGCCAAAAACCCCATTCTTGGGGTGTGATTTAGCAAATATGTGTTGATATTATTGTTGGGTCTTGCTTGTTGATAGGGTAGATGTATTTTAATGGTGATTTCACCTAGTGGTTGTGGTTTAATTTAATGGGTTTGTAGTTGCAAATACAAAACCACCCATGTGTTTTCGGCTTGCCCGAGAGGGAGG